>VXAU01004456.1:351507-425539 GCA_013399695.1 Formicarius rufipectus
TTTTTTTTCTTTCTTTTTTTAGTTCTTCTTCTTATTATTCTTTTGACTATGTTACCCACTATTTGTCCTCCTTCTAAACACAAACCTCTTCCTGCAAAAGTGTTTTAGGAATGTAAAAAAACATGTTATGTCTTTGAGATCAAGAGCTGAGAATTATGTTCTGATCCTCAGTTTTCTACATGTTTTGTCAGTGACTAAGTGGGAAGAGGACTGGTCCATAGAACTGCAGCTCCAGAAAAAGGTTCAACAGCTAGGATCTTTAAGCTTTGTCACCAAAGAGCTTGTGCCAACCACCTATTTCAGTCCAGCTGATCCATGGCATCAACTGCTGCTTTTATCAGAAACAGTATTTTTTTTCCTGTTTAAGTATGAGAGCTTTCCCCATGAAAACAATGTCATTAAAATATCACATGTAGTTAATTTCAACACAAAGGTTACTCTAAAGCAAAAAACCCCTCACTTTCAGCAAAAGTGGTTAGTTCCCATCCCACACTTCTGATTATTTTTAAGGACTTTAAACATTGATACTCCTTACTAAAGGGCACAATAAATATAAACACAAAGTCACACAACATGCATGAAAAAGAAGGGTTAAAATGCAATTGTATTTCACAGACACAAGTCACAGTCATTATATTAAATTATCACACATACATTATAAATTATTTATTATTTCAAGCTATACAGGCAACATAGCACCAAAAAGGAGAGATTTCCTCTAAACTTGATGAACATTATACAAATATTTGCTTTTGAATTTTGGAAACAAGTTTTTTTTTTTTTTCCATTTTTATCAGAATGACCCTAAAAGAAATTCACTATCCCGAGTCTGTTTTACAACATTATTTGGGCAGTGGACATATGTTACCAGTTATATCTGTAAAGGCCCCCGCCCCATCAATTTCCAAAGCTTAAAAAAATGAATATCAGATGCTAACATTAAGATTTCAGGCCATGGGATATTAATTTAATCTGCTGTATTGGCAGTGAGGTATTTTGAAGTTCAACATTAGGCAGCAGCAGAAGTAGAGGTAAAAGACTGAAGCTGGTTTTGAAAACCAAGTTCACTGATTTGAATTCCCTTTTAATATAAAAGATTATTTTAAAAGATATAAATACTTTTTACACATTAGAAAAAATGAATGAAGGCACTTATCATAAATAACAAGAATTTTTGCATTAAAATGAAAACAAATAAATATTTGCAAGTTTGGACTGCTTCTGCTCCTGCAGAAGTCAATGGGATACTTGGCAGTAACAACACTGGAAGGAGACTGGGACTGTTTTAAAAAAAATATTCATATTCATTAAAAGTAATAACAGATTTCTTCCACTGCTGCAAAGTCAGAATTATATCAAAATTATTCTGGAGCAAGTAAGTAGAAAACTGAAGAACTAGAAAAACAGCCACTTTAAAGATTATTACATTATGTGCCTGAAGGGCAGTATGAAATAGCAGTAACACTTAAAGGTACTTTTCATTCTTTCTCTGCCTATTTTCTCTGATTCATAAGTAATACTTACAGATTACACACAAATTCGAAGAGTGAGGAAAAGAAAAATCTGTATTTCATGAAAATTTCAGACACAAAATATTTAATTATCTTCTCTAAGGAGCCATGTATTCTTTCTAAAGTAGCAAGAAAGGATGAGAAACAAACATATATTTCAAGCTAAAATACCTCAGGTTAAAATGTTTATAATAAAATTTAGGTATCTATCCACTCTCATATAAGAATGAACATCCAAATGAAATACAAAGCTTTCAAGGTAACATCAACTGCTACCACCAACTGCCTATGCAGAAACCTTGCTGTTTGTCTACCTGGATCTTCAAGTATTTTTTAAGCACTGAAAAATCACAGGGGGCCAAAAATAAAGTGAAACTCCTAAACATATTAATATTATTGTCATCCAAAAATGTGAACAAACTTTCCTCACTAAGAGAAGCCTGAGGGTATTATCTTCTCATATATGAATAGCTTATTCTATTCCTCCAGCATAATACCTGC
Organism: Formicarius rufipectus; assembly: GCA_013399695.1. Classification (NCBI taxonomy): domain Eukaryota; kingdom Metazoa; phylum Chordata; class Aves; order Passeriformes; family Formicariidae; genus Formicarius; species Formicarius rufipectus. The sequence goes on from VXAU01004456.1 coordinate 353,520, forward strand.
CCATGCTCCTTAAAACCTTTAGAAAAATATATAAAAATTAAAGATACATAGCACAATGAAAATACATATATTAGTATATATTAGGAATTTTGAGAAATTTACATTGTTTTCTGTTGTGCAGGCAACAAACTAGGTGGCATAGAATAAGAGATTAGAAAGGAAGATATGACATTTTAACCAAGATATAAGTACCAAAACCTTAAAAGAAACTGAGATAAAAAGGAGATGCTTCAGTAAGTATCCTTGATGTGAAGGTACCATAAAAACCCTCCATTAAGAAATGCATACTGGATGTGTAGAAGTGTTATCACTTCTTGAACAGCAGAAGGAAGAGTAAAACAAAATGTATGTTCACATTACACATTTTGCCCAGGTACTAGGCAAGGGCTTTGGCATGAGAGATCTCCTGACTTGCTACCGTGTGTCAAATTATTTCCCAGCCAAGTACTGCTAAAAATAATATTTTATTCTCTAGCATGCTATACACAAAAGCTTCTCAAGACTGTAAATATATCTTAACTATGTATCTGCAGATTTGTTGTACCTAAACATAACTACTGATCCAACCAACATTTGACTTGATTGTATTCCCACATAACTTTTTGTCAGGTTACAGACAATTGATAGGCTCAGAATACTATAGTGTGTAGATATGGGAAACATGGCTCAAATTAAAAAAAGTTTAATATCGAAAGTAGCAAAGTATCATACTTGAATTCGATTAAAATAGATTATTTGAAAACTCTTCTAACTTTATAATTGTTAAACATACTAATTATGGTTCAGTTTAAAAACCTTATGGTATCTTTGAAAATTTCTAATAATCTCTCTTTTCATGCTTTAAGTAAAACAAAACTAGTTGTCAGTAGGATCAGAAAACCAGAACTACTCTGATGAAAATTAATACAATAAATCAGAAATCTTACTGCATGGCCTAAACACAGAAATCAAACAATGCATTCTGGAAAGAAAGGATACAATAAAAATCTATACTAGAACAAAGTACTCTTAGATAGCTGTCAGAACACTTGTGCAATTGTTCTTGACATTATATAATGTGACGTATGGTTTCCATACTTTTCAGCTTGTTCTATCTTCATTTTTTCATGAAGTTTGGGAACCTTGCCTCAACTCCTTCACCAAAGAAACTAGAGTAGCGTAATAAAAAAACATCCAAGATATTTACTAGTGGTGCAACTACATTAAAATAAGCATATATTTACCTCAAGTATTATTTAACTCATAAATATACCACAAATATGCATATATAAAAATACATACATCTTTCTATTGATAGATTTCTATATAAAAAAAGAGGTGGTGCACTTATATACATGACAATTTGGCAATGAAATTGAGATTAAAAGTTTCAAATTTTGAAACACTTGAATTTAGGAATGTTTGTATATTTACCAACCTCAATTACATTAAAAATTTTAAACTAGCATGATTCAGTTCTTACTAAAGCAAATTAACTTAGAAACTTGAACAAAACTAAAAAGGCAGAATATGTAAGCCACATTTTAAAACAATCACTGTCAGAGTCTCTCAGTGACCTCCAGATTGAACGAATTCAACTTACAGGTATAAGGGTGCATTTCCTAACCATCCTCCCTGTAAACCATCAGAGTCTTTCTGGTTTCATTATATGAAAATACTGGACAGAATTAAAGATTCATAGATTACCAAAGAATCCGTTTCTGCATATGCATGATATTTCTGAGAAAGCTTCCTAGAGTGGAATGAGCCTTCAGAATGTGAGATTTACTTGCCTGACATCCATTTGGACATTTGCAGAAATCAGCAAGAGAGGAGTACACAGCCTTTAAGCTCTGTGATGGTCAGCTCTGGTAGCCACAGACAGAGACTATAAAGTGTAACAGCCTGTAGCTGCCAAACTGCAGAAAGGATCAACCAAAATTCTGGCTTCAAATAATAAACAGAACCTTTCTTGCAACTGCCCTGTTGTGCATTTACAAGGTATGTTTCATTTTAATTACATTTTGCAAAATCAATCAATAACTGAGTGAAATGTACTTAGAAGGCATACTGCTAAAAGTCTTCTACTCTCACACATGAAGTGATAGCTAGTGGAAGAAGTTAGAATCACAGAATCACTGAGGTTGGAAAAGACTTCCAAGATCATCTAGTTCAACCTCTAACCAATCACTAACTTGTCAACTAGACCATAGCACTAAGTACCACATCCAGTAGTTTCTTGCTAGAATTTTTTTGTTAGGAAGAAGCTAGAATGTCCCCATATGGAATACAGTACAAAAGACTCTGGCAACAGATAAACGAGAGCAATCCTTCTACGTGATGGATCAGGCTTTTGACTTAGTCTCAGCTAATTTGATTTCATCTGAATCTATTTCTGCTGGTATCTGAAATCCAAGAGGAAACTATCTTACTATGAAAAAGTTGGAATAATCTATGAGAGAAGATTTCACTTCAGACATGGTTTAGACAAAGCTGTATCAGAACAAGGAAAAGTTTTAAAAGAAATTTTAATAACCATTTCTGAACTGGTTGGGCCAGGGAAGAGCCCATATTTAAGAAGGTCAAGGAATTGTTCCAGATAAAGCAACTAGTAAGAAATTCCCTCTGTATACTCACTCTCTCCATATATTATCTTGGCCATGCATGTCAGAAGGAAAAGGTGGCAGAATCTACTACAGAAAATTACACTACAAGTGGACATTCTTGCATCTCAGCTTCTGCTTAAGTTTTAACACTGGAATCCCACCAGTAGATACAAAAGTGCACTGCATTGCTGTTCTGACACATAAATATCACTCAATAATATTACGAAAAATATAAGTAATGTTCTATCTGGTTCTTGCTGTCTTTATAGAGAAGAGTGTAAGTGTAGATGTGAAAAGCATGAGGACTTCAGCCTCCAGTTATTAACAGTTCCCTATTGTAGAAGGAATATTTTATGTCAGAAATGCATAAGATGGTCAGGACCAAACAAACACATCACTAGCCAATCATGTCTAAACAAAACTGTTTGCGCTAGGCTACAACAGTGTTTCTGTGACTAAAGCTTTTATTCTGCCTTCTTAATAGTCATCTTCAATTAATACATTTTGCTCTGCTTAAAAAGCAACAAAAAATTACTGAAATTTGTGTCTTGGCAGCATTCAAACCAGATAAATTTCTAAAATGGCACAGCACATGCAGTATGCAAGACTGCTTTTATTTCCTGAATCTGCTACATTTGTTTCTGCACAACACCACATGACTGTGATGAAATTAAATCTTTTATGGATAACTAGAGCTTGCAATCATACATAAAATAGAGGCCACAAACTTTCTCTCTAATAAATAGAATCCATTCTAAACTTAATTTTTGATGGATTAAAATGGCTTTTCATGTCAATTGAGATACAAACAACATGAAAATCTTCATGGAACTAAGCCATATGTAACATTTACAAGAGCTTACATGTAACATATTAATGCAGAAAAAACTGTATCACTCAAGGAATGAAAAGGCTGTGAAAAATTCTTGATCTAAAATGAAAATAAATTGAATTCAAATGATACTGCATGCTGAACTCTGCTAGACTTCTCAGCACCTGAACTATATACATTAATTCAGCATTAGTAAGTCACTGTTAATTATTTGGCTAAATAAGATACTCTGGTGTCTGCTAAACACAAACCAAAACTCTGTTTTGCATAGTGGAAGAAAGAGATAACTGTGCTATACCATTAATTCAAACTCTCATTTTACAGTCTATTTGCAATAACTTAGATTATATAAACACTAGAAAATTATTATAGTTGAAATTGGACAATAATTTTAAATGCTCCCATATTAATTCAAAGAACCAAATTACATAATTTTCTTAATAAAAAAAACCAAACAACCATTGTCCCAGTCCATCTTCCAGGGATGTCAATGACAGGTTTTTTGCTGATTTCTATGGAACAAGAAGTGGATCCAATCTCCTTTGATTGCCATTATTCTCCTTAGAATTTAGCACAATAATCAATATGGTTATCAAATTCACAGCTTGAGAAATAGAATGCATTCTATATTGCAGAGCTTGCTATGATTACTTCAGTATGTTAATAATCTGCTAGTGGCAATTTTAAAGATTAATGGTGATTACAGTAGGCATTTTTACACATTAATAGACAGTGACATGTAAACAATAATACATTATAGTTACATACATAATTATACATAGACAGCTTCAATTAGTCCATGTTTTAAAACCACTAATATAAACTTTTATACACAAATGTACAGGTAATATGGGGTAAAATGTTTGATGACAGAGTATAATATACATGTGTGAGTTATTTTATATTTAAAGGAAAAAAGTTATGCATTAAAAACTTTGGAGTTTTTTTTTACAAATATAAATATGTAGATAATACTACATCATAAATTACAGCATATACTTTTAAATTTAAACACAGATCAAATCATAACCCTTGAAAATGGAACAAGTATGATGATTTCTGGTAATTTTCAAATATTCTCTGTAATCTTTTACAGAGCATGATACTGTTCCCAGTGAAGGAAATGGTTGCTTCTCATTGAATTCAGTGACTGCAGGAACAATTTCATAATAAAACTACATAGACTGTATTCCACATGCATTATTATTTCACTGTTATCAAATAAAACAATAATATACCTTTGAAAAGACAAGGGGAAATAGAGTGACAGAAAGAATAAGAAAGCAAAAAATATTAGTGAATGCTATCGTACCGATTTCCATGGTCCCCGATGCCATGAAACATCACCAGGGCAAGAATGCACATTACATTGTGCCATATTAGGTGGCTTGTCTAGAATTTCACAGTTTTGATCACCCAACATTTGGCCAGTAGGAAGTTGACAAATCACCAGTCTTGTCTTAATTCCATCTCCACAAGTCTGAGTACACTGAAATATAGAATTTTATACACAATCATTCTGTTAAGAGTCATCACGTACCATTAAACCAAAAGATCAGTACATGTTAGTATTTACTATGTTTATTCTCATATTCCCCTGACATCTTGTTCACGAAAAGGGACTTAAAAGTCTAAGCTCATGCAATGAAAAAAACTACCTCAACAAAACATTTACCAAACTACATTTTCATGGTTTATCGAGTGATTTTCTGCAGAAAGTGCCAGTTACAGAGATTCTACTCTGTCAAGGAGAAGCAAGCATTCATGAGAATAAATGTACATGTATCTCTTTCTTTACTAAGAGGAAAATATGGAAACCTATGCCTTAAAGCTAGTTTTTGTTGCCAGACACCAGGCAAAAAACTCAGACATTGGGTAAACTTTTACATAGTTTAATTTATACAGATTAAAACACATGAAGGATGTATTTTCTGTGTTTCAGTTTGCCTGTAATTCTGCAATAACAGACAAAAATACTAACTCTCATTACTAATGAGCTATTAAAAACAACCTCTAACAGTTTATAGCTTTTTATGCTTTCCCAAAGATTCAAAATAAGACAAAAACTGCAGCATCTTCATTAACTGAATCTGAAGTCTGTGACTGCAGACAGAAAAATGACATTCAGATTGTGAGAACTCAATGACTAAATCTGGCCCAAATGAGGGGGGAAAAAAGTCAAATTAAAAAGTCACTCAACCAATTCCTGTTCTTTTTTCAACTCAACAAATGATTTATCAAAAATAAGAAAAGTGGGTGGGAATCACAAGAGGCTGGATTAGAATAAATGCAAAACTAATCAGTTTTAACTCTTTCTGTAGTGTTTGAGCAAAAATGAGGGGTCAATATATGACATCACATAGCATGGAGAAATTGTCCAATAAGATAAAATGTTTCATCAAAACATTCTTACCCAGACACACCTTTTAGGTGCCTGATTGTATCTTCATACTTCTAATTTGTAACTGCCACCAAGTAGCTACTACTACTTGCAGTTACTCTAGTCAGTACCTATGAAGTTAGATGTAGAAGTTTCTCTACAGCTTTTTGTGGTCATTTTTTTTTCTTAGACTAGCTGTTACAAAGAGGGGTTTTTGCATATAATTAATCTTCTTGCAACAGAATATAATTTTGTATGTCTCAAGATTCAAGATGCTACTGCAACTCTGTATGTTGTACATCCTCAGCTTCACACAATACTTTCTTCTTTCGGATGCTTAGTTACACCACTCATATTTCCACTACAGTTCTGGATTTGATCAAAGAACAAAGTTTAAATAAACAGGCTGAAACTCATTCTTTTAAAATAAGAAAACAAAAAGATGTTTGATTCCACCCACAGTCAAATAATTATATTTCTATTTCTAAGCCTGTGTGGTAAACAATGTTTCCCTTTGAATGTGAAATGCTCTTACTTCTCCCCAGTTCCCAAAGTTCCACCGTGGGCAGGGTCCAGAATCACAGTGTCTCGACTCTGGAGGTTTTGTTGTCTTATCACAATAACTAGCACTTCTTCCTTCCTCATCTTGGCATACTACAACTCGACGGTGAAATCCACCTGCACAAGTACTAGAGCACTACCAAAACATGTAAGCATATGTATTGCCATTGCATGATCAGAAAAATGGAAAATATGTCGGTTAAAACAACTTGCTTTTAAACATTAACTTTCAAAACTGACATTTGCAAATAAAAGTGACTACTATGTAGAAGTATTTAAAATTTGAAATCCCTGAAAAATTACTTTTAAAATTTAATGTGTTCTGAATAACAGTAATAACAGCAATGATAATTTTTAAAATTAATGTGGTTTGCTTTCAACCAAATCTGTACTGTACTGCAACAACATTTCTAGAAACATTAACACACATGTGAGAGAACAGATCAATATATTCTAAAAAAATGTCTTACTGCTCCCCAGGGTCCAGTTCTCCATTGATATCCTCCCACAGAGGGTCGGTTCCACTGGTTTAAATTGGTTTGTGGATGGTGTATTGGGAGGTAACCTATTTCTGGAAAATGGCTTGGATGGTCATGTATTTTTGGAATATGATGATAAACCGGTGGACATGGTGCCATGTGACATTCTTGTTCCTTAGCAGGTTGGCTTTCAGGATCACAGTAATTCTCATTGATTTGCTGATGATAGTTGACACAGATAACTTGTCTTGTTACCATTCCACTATCACACGTAACTGTGCACTGACCAAAAAATGAACACACTGTAACATCACATTGATAATTAATAACCGAGACATTTATATTTACTTTCAACAAGAAGAAATATATACTTTGGTTTTTCAAGGGATGCAATTTCAATCACACTTGCACAAAATATGAACTTTGAATTTCAAAACAGAAACTTCGGCCATTAATTTAAGTAGACACCAAAAAAAAAAAAAAGATTACGATTAATACTTACAGGGGACCAATTTCCAACTTGCCACTCCCCACATGGGCTAAAGCAGCTTGAAATTTCAGCTGGTCGTGGTAAATGAGCACAGAAAGATTCATCTGCTATTCCTCCATGAGCATCTCTACAACTCACATAGCGAGCACGATCACCCTTCCCACATGTTGCAGAGCACTGTGAGAGAACAATCCAAAGTCATCACACTTTTGGAGATAAAAACAAGGTCATGCAAGCATCTAAAATACTAACATAGCTTAGCATCAGCTTGACTTTAGAATTTAGAATCAGATTTCCATTTCGCATTAACAGATAGGCCTTAAGAATTCCTGTTGGTTTGGAACTGAATTGCATGGCCTTAATTCTCATGACACAATTCAGCATATATAAATAGGCAGCATTTAAACTATAACATGGAATAATTAACACACATGTGAGAGAACAGATCAATATATTCTAAAAAAATGTCTTGCAAAGGCAATTTTTCTATTTATTAAAGATAGAAATACTGAGCTTCCTGAACATTTTAGATATTACACAGTCATGTAATATTTACATCAACTATTAAAAAACCCCTGATATTCACAATCCATTTGCTATTACAGTTGTATTATCATATTGCACTGAACCCCTTCTGATATCTTTATATCTGAGGAGTTCAAGGCAGATTAAGTGAGGAGTGTCTGAATAACCTCAGTCTATGCACTATTTACTGCTATTTAATTAAAACAGTTGTGCAGAGATATAAGATACAATGAGCAGATATACACATTTTTAAAGATAGTTTTAAAATTTCACATTGCTGTCATGTAAAACTAATTTTCGACATTATCAAAACAAAAAGATCTTCCATTGAAGAAAGTTTTTGAAGGAACCACTACTATAATGCTGATTTTACAAAACAGTCACGTTAGACCTTCAAATACCCAAATTGTTTAATATTACATAAAATATTTAAATCATAATTTAAAATCAAATATGTTCTCCATACTCAGATACTGAACAATTACTTTTAAAAATTGCATGAAAACTATTTTGCTCAGAACCCCAGCTCCCAGAATCCTGCTTTCATCCTCTTCTTATTTTCCCCAATTAGATTTGAAGCACATAGTTTGCTGCAAGTGTCTAACTCCTCCTTAAGAAACAGATTCTTTTGTTCAAAAATATGAGAATTCCTTTTCAATTTATCTCAAGTAGATTTAAGTCTGAAAAATATATTAATGAGAGCTTTATGGAAAAACGGGTGAATGAGTGGAGAACTGCTCTTCAAGACGTGACTGCTACATTACATACTGGGGTCCATGATCCATATCTCCATTGGGTCACCTTGTCCACATGAACCAGAGGAAGCGATGTAGTCCATAATTCCATATTTTCTGGACAAGGTGGCAATTCACATTCCTGTGGGGGTTAGGAGAGAAAAAAAAAAGCTTTTAATTTATACATTTTGGAAGATCCAAATGTAATGCAAATGGTTCTGCAGACACAGATCCTACCATTAAGATAAGCCTATGTTAATTAATAAGTAAATACCATCTGCTAACTCTTCCCTGGAATTATTCAGAAACTTTTCATTGAAGTGTTTTGTTTCAAATCAAGAGGCAAAGAAAATTTAATTGCAGTTAAAACTGCATCAGTAATAACTAATAACACCGGCACTTGGAAAAAGAATGGTTTGGAGCAACTCATTGGAGACAAGGGACATACAGATTACAGTGTCCTGTTTCAGAGCTACAGGCAGTACAGAAGAAATAAGCAAAGACAGTGGCCATGCTGTCCTGTCCTTTTTATCTTCAGCTATTGAGAATACAAATTTGTTCAGCTTCGGTCAGCAGCCAAACAGGTACCACAATTGAAAATACAAAGCGTACACAAACTCAGTGTTTCCACATGTAAGTGGAAATAAATGTATACCAATTAACTGGCTTTTATATTTAGAAATCTTATGCAAGAAGTCATCATGTGGCTGGTAACTTGTGACTGGTTTACTCTGGACCACAGAATCCTCTTCTTCCCCTCTTCTCCTTGAGACAAAAGGATGAGTACACACTTAAGGAGGTACGTGGCTTCCAGCTTAGCTGGACATACATGAGATGTATCAATATGGTGGCCAGAACAACACATTAATTAATAGCACCAAAGACACCAGTTGCTTTTAGGTGGAGATAAACCCACTGACTGTATTAAAAACATTTCTTCTGAAAAAGATCAGATTTAAATTAAGTGATGAAGTAAATAAACCAAGGTAAGAAGAAAAGGTAAGAAACCATACTGAATCATAATCTATCTATACAAAGTTTTTAATTAGTACTATTCTAGCAACTGAAGTTTTCTTCAAGTAACCATGTTGTTCTTTTAAAAACTATATACAAGCAGAATTTTAGGGAATACCAAGCCAATTAGATACCATTATTTAATAAGAATGATAGCAAGCAGTGTCCTTATAATAGTCTACATGCTGGAGTTTCCCCCACTGCTAAATAATCACAGGCCTTCAGATCCCTTCAAATCACATACCAAATTTTCAAACGTTCAGTGTTCAAATTACTCTATTTTACTTTATTGCCTAGGCAAAATTTGAAATTTGTGGGAAAAAAAGCAGAGTTCAGGGTTTTTTTCCTCATTTTAGAACTCATTTCCTCCAAATTGCCTCAAAGAGTCAGTAGACAACACTTGTATTTAGATGATTTTAACTAAGAAGTAGAGAGGTATTTTTTAGCTTACTTGGTTATCTCTAGGACGAGTAGCAGCATTGCAGTCCCTGTCATCACTCGAAATAGCACGGTAAGTCCCTGCAACACATTTGACTGCCCGCACCTGGTACCCGCGTCCACAAGTTACAGAGCACTGTTAAAGTCAATAATTTCACACACTTGAAAAGGCACTATTGATAATTTCAGTTCTACTACATTTTCTATTTTAAAACTCTTTCCAGTATGAATAGGAATCACTACTGAGATGGTGTTAACCTTCTTTGTGGTAGACCATAACGTACTTATATGATGTCCATAACACACCAATGTTTTGGCCATTGCTGAACTGGGCTTGTACAGGATAAAGCTTTCTCTCTTTTTCCCCTTCTATTCCCTGCAGTGAATAGACTGAAGGTGAGCAGGAGACTGGGAAGGGACACTGCCAGAAAGCTAACCGGACCTCATCAAAGGGACAATCCATAGTCATGCCCAGCAATAAAAACTGGTGTAGACAAAAGAGAGGTGGAGGAAAGCAGGAGTAAGGAGTGGCTTCCAAACGGATCACTAGCTGCAGCTGTTAAATGTCTCTTCCTTCATTACAGAGTTTGACAAGAACACACTTAAAGAAAGCAACTAAAATGTTACATGGCTGAAAAAAAGGTGACACAAATCCTGCCCCTATAAATGTTGTGGTTCAAGCACAAATACTTGTAAAAACTCCGTTGTGAACGGCTATTTCCACATGGTACAGTAGAAAAACTGCAATGAATAGTTCTCCAGTGATATGGGTTGATAAATTGCTTGTACAAGCTATTTTAGCAAACTATTTTTTATTCAGAAAAATTCAATCATTGCACTGAATTAATTTTTTATTTCATTTTTGCACTTATTTTGTAGGAATGGAAAGCCATCACCATGTGAACAAAAAAAGTTACAGAAAAGGAATTCAACATTCAACAGTGTGGTTATCTCTAAGGCAAAAATTGCAAAAAAAACCACCAAAAAACAAATATCTAAGCTAAAAATACACTTAATTTCCAAAGGTATATTTATTCTGTATTTTACTAACAGATATGTAAAAAACTAAATATCACCTGCTATTCAGTAATGAATTCCCACTAGCATACAAGAAACACTGAATAATTCAACACTACAGTTGGTTTAAATAACCTGATCTTATAAAAGCTCCATGAAATTGAGTACCTTAATTTTTTTAACTAATTTTCATTTGATAACAAAAGTTTCTTTCACAAATTAATTCACTGTTTTCTAGAATTTTGAAGCCACTCTGTTATACATTAGGTGAGCATCATTACATACAGGAACATATTTTTCAACAGTAATTTCACATAAAGAGATAGCAGATCATTTATCATCAAAGGTAAAAACAAAACATAACAAAATACTAAGTCTTTTTGCCTACTATTATTAGCATATACACTTCTATGATTTTCATTGAAGCTACCACTTGAATATGCTCACTCATCTATAAATATTTGATCTTTCACTTGTCTGATTCATCTGAACAGTTTTCTGCCCCCATTTTCAATTATCTGGTGATGTAATAAACTGATGTGCAAAAGCATCTTTGACTTTAAGGCTTAGGATCAATGACTATTTTAGGCATTTAACTTATACGAAGGTGGTCCTAAATTACAAGTTAGATAGCCAATAGGATCCTGCAAATAACACACGAATCAGTTCAACTGAAATGACTGCTTAAAGATTTAACTAAAATGTTTAAAAGGTACTGTTTTGTGATCACTCATAGACTGTACTATAAAACAAGAAGACAGGAATCCTTATATACTCACCGATCCCCAAGGCCCTACTTGCCAAGATGCACATTCATGAAGTTCACAAGGTGTTATTGATCCTGGTCTATCATTTGGATTACAGAAATCATCTCTCAATTGCTCATCATTTAGTTGGCACCAGACTAGACGATGCTTCATTCCTTTGCCACATGTCACAGGACACTATAAAATTATTAGAATCATCAGTTTTTAAAGACATGAATCTGCACGAATACCTTCAATTTCTTTTAGTAATTTGTGGCATTTTAAGATCACATACATTACAAAAATATTCCATGCATGTAAGTAGTCCAAAAAAACCTAGTTCTCTTATGAACTCTCCATTTCCTGTAAGCATCAATTCAAGTGCTAATAAAAAGGAATCACTGTAAAGATTCTAAAGCTATAAAATACGAGTGCTGTGTACAGATAATTTATTTCCATTAGTGTACAGAATACTAATTTAAAACATAAAAGCATATATCACCTTTCACTGGAAAAATGTTTAAATGATCCATGATTCTTTTAGATCCACATTATCTATACTAAAATTAATATAATTCTGTACTTCAGTTGGCTTTACAGTTCTCATTGCTTCATAAAAACAGAAGGTATGCAGATTACTGTAAATAGATCTACTTAAAGTAGTTTCACTACCTTATTTTAATGTAACAAAATTTAGGAGAAAAAATAAATTCTAGGAGTATTTTACAGAAGTTCTCATGCCATTTTTTTCTCATATACCTGGGATGTGCATCAGCTAAATCACAGGACTTCAGAATTTTTATTACTGTGTGTCACAAAATGGAAAAAAAACCCTGAACACTTAATGCAACCAGGACCAAATGTACCTTCAGTTTTACATGGTGTCATTACCTCGCTCCAGTCAGTAACTGACCAGCTTGGACATAAGAATTCATTGCAACTCTGTGTTACAACTTTTGGAATTTCCTGGCATTCTCTGTCAGGAAGATGACGACCCAAGTTGTTCATACAAAAAGCTTCTCTGGTTCTGACACCTCTTGCACAGGTCCTGGAACACTGCAGTATACAGACAATATTATGAAAGAGGAAATGGAACACTAGAAAACCAGGTCAAAATACATTATTAATCTTAAAGGTGAAAGACTTTAATGATTGTGCCAGACTAATGCGCCCTACATTTAATCCACAGACTGCTAATATGTTCCTTTGAGATAAATTCAGCACCTTGTTTAGTAGTTACAAGAGAAAACTCTTGAATGAAGAATAAAACTGAAACTGTACTTACTCTTTTTCTCCAAGATACCAACTAAATTATTAAGACTGTAAATAAAATATATCAGATTTCTGCTGACTTCCAAAACCAAGCCGCAAATGAACTACAGTTTCCTACAAAAATGATGAGGAAGTTGCTGAAATATAAAGGTTGGTATTACCTGCTACAGCAAATCTGTATCTGACAAACACTGTTTCCATTTAGTTAAACTAAAAAAAAAGTACTATAGAAATAAAAATTTGGTATGAATGCTGACCAGGATTAAAATGCAACAATATTAAAGTTTGTAATTTGTACCTCTGACCATTCTGTGTAGTGCCAGCTTGCTAACATACAGTCACCGTGGCAGGGCTCTCTGGCTGGTGGTTTCTGCTGATCAGCACAGTATTTATCATCCACTGGAGCACTGAGTCCCTTGGAAATAGAGTACTTCATGCAACGGATCTCAATAGACCGATACCCTGGGCCACACCTTGATGTGCAGTCACTTTTGCCAACATTGTGCCACCTACAAGGACAAACTGTTGTAGAAAGCTAACAATGTTTTTAAAAATATGACCACAGCAAATAAAGCACTCAGAGAATGTACCAAGGATTATAATGCAAATATAGATATGTATTTTAGGGAACAGAAAGTTAATCTCATTACTGACATTTTCAAAGCCAGATAAAAGAATTTGGCTCATGGGCTTAAAACAACCTTTTAAATTTAAAGGATCTCTTGTCTTAATCTCCAAGGTGACTCTGAAAAATGTAAGCTATAATTCTAACTCTTCATCATCTGAATACTTCAGCGTGGGCTTTCTTAGAGCACAAAAATACAAGTCTGTTTCAAATTAGTTCCAGTTGTGGGTACAGTTCTGGTGGAAAATGTATTCCATCCTGTAATACAAGTCTTTGTGCTGGCATGTACAGAATAGATTCACAGTCCTAACAAGAGACTTTGTACTTAACCAATAAAAATTAGAAAAGCACCCTAGTTCTACTTAGATTCAGAGGTGTAAGTATAATGTACAAACCCATTATGCCAATAGATTTCAGGAGAAGGAGAGACAGGAAGGGTCAGGGAAGTAGAGAGGGATGGAGGGACAGAGGATAAAGCAATCTGAGTTACTTTGTTCAATTTTAATCAATAAAAACCTGTAGGACTAGAACAGCTCCATCAGTTAGGAAAATCTCTTTACCTTAATTCACACTCTGTATTGCACTCCTCAAAGACACTTGGTACGATGGGTATAAGTTCACATCTTTGATCAGACACTTCCACACGATCACTTTTACGTATACATGTCATTCTTCGTCTTCGAATACCTTGAAAAAGCACCAAAAAAGGCAAATAAGGGACTAAAATAAAAGTTCCTTATGTATGCCATTAGTATTTTAGGAATTTAACTGAGATACCCCATTAATTCTAATCACTGTATACATCACATTCTGCACAAACATGCTACTTTGTGCCACTGGCTACATTCCAGGCAGAGAATAACATTGTCCGAGTGATCTTTTGTCATCTCCCAGCTGTTCTATGGTGGTCTCACAGAATATAAATTTCCAGAGAACTACAAAAGTGCAACAGTCCATCAGGCTAAGTATTTCAAAGGTATCATTCTGTCCTTTGCTAATTAACATATTTTCAAACGACCACGTTAACTAAGAGACTGAGAGTGACCCTTTCTTTTAAGGAAGCAGAAAATTTGATCACAGGGTACCTAAAATATCTGAAGTGCTGGGAGTAGTAGCAGAGTTGACAGATGCTCTGCTTCTCTTGCTCATGAGCATGCCCACAGCCAGACTCAACTTTTTTTTTCCTTTTTGAATAAATCACTCCTATGCCTACAAATGTAGGTTTGAATATAGAATTGCACTGCATAAGTACTGAAAACAGCAAAAACAAAAATGAAAAGCTATTCTGTCCTTAAATGCTCTGTGCACTTCAAGTTTACCAGGAGCTACGAGTTCCTTCCTTAAAAATAGGGGTAAAAAAATCAGAGTACTTAAGACTCAAGTCTTCCTAAATGCCATCAGGTCTTTGGTTCTGGTGAAAAAATAATTCACAGTACCTTGGCACATCCTGCTGCAGTCTTGCCAGGGTCCATAAGGGTCCCACGTAAATAAATCACTTCTGTCTTCTATTGGGATACTGAATGAATAACGCACATCAGGGTTGTATAAATTCCCTACACACAAAACCTTGATTGAGATAAAATGATAACTGTTTTTCAGTGAATATGAATGTAAAATTATGAACATAATGTTCATGTAGAAAATTATACAGCTTATGAGAAAAGTAAACATGCACCTGTAAGGTGAGCTCTTCTTCAACTCTACTGGTGCTGTTAATTCGTTCTATCGTATTGTTTGACCCACTGTACTCAAAAATAGCTCCATGTACATTGATTTCTCTTTTTGACATGCTTACAACAAAATTTCCATTCAAGATAAAATTTCCGTGAATATCTGATAAAGCTATAAGTGAAATAAAATAGTGGAAATAAAGCATCTATTTAATTAAATGGTTCTATCAATAAAAACTCTTAATAATATAACTTCTTATCAACACTTAGATTTATTTTAGTCCAGGTATAAAGTCATATCAAATGGTTTCTAATGAGTAAATTCAATCCTAATCATCAGTAACTTCCACTTGAGCAGTTGTCATGGATTTTCTCTGCATTATAGTAATTTAATAATACTTGTTCTGCTGAAGGGCTGATTGCAGTTACGACTTCTAAATTTGGTTAGGTTCTGCTGTGTAGAAGGAAACAGTAATTATCTATCTCTCTACTTCTGCCCTATTCTACAGCCCACATACTTGTATTTGCTAGAGCTACTTCTAGTTAAAAGGTTTTTAAAAGTAAACTTGAAAGTAAAAATAAATTATTAAGCATTTATAGTAGTAATTTAATACAATGACCAATTTACAGTAATAAAGATGAATGACACATTAAACAAAAATTAAAATAAGGTAGAGTTTGCAGTACAGGCATGCTATTCAGGCACTGCTATATTTGAAATGATAGCTAGTGTCAGGGAGGAAGGGTTGGGTTTGTGTCCTGCCAGCTGCACATGTAGCAACTGGGCAAGAGGTGACAAGGAAAATATTTCGAGAATTCTGAAGGTTGTTGACTAGGATGACAGTGGAAGAAGAGATGGAAAGTAAATATACATCAATATTTTTTCAGGCACTTCAGATACAACATAACTACTGTGAAGTAGAACAACCACTATTTTTGGTACAATGTGCTTACGAATCCTTTATTACCTACACACACTTACAAATCTAATAATATGTGATCTTTATACACAGATGTGATAGAAAAAGAGAAATATGAGACAACTGATAAATTTGTTGATGGTCAGATTCCTTTCCTGAGGTCACTTATGGACTTTTAATTAGCACTGTGACAACAAAGTAAAAAGTAGACAAAACGATGCAACATTTGCTGCGTTCTCTATTCTCTGACAAATTAACACACTCCTGTAAGAATTAGGAACCTAACAACACCTCACTAGTTTTTATGGAAACTTGCATCTAATGAGAGACTCAGGCAAATGAAGACAAAGTAATTAGATATTTCTTCTAAAATCTTTATCGAACTTCTGATAATACACATCAAGGGCAGACCTCTGGCAAGAGCACAAAACATATCCATCAATGTTGTACACAAGAGGCTTTTACCAAGGTAGTTGTCATCTTCTGGTTTCCCTGAGTAGCTGTGCTGTCGAATATCAATGTTTGTTGCTCCTTTGGGAATATTTACTACAATATTGTAACCTGCAATGTAATTATTCACAAATTAATTATATACAAATAAGTCAAATACTATTAAATACGAACATAGACTTAACTAGTTTTATTCAAAAAACCCTACAGTGCACCATAGTTTTAGGAAGTGTTAGGTTCTGTGTTCAGAAATGTGAATTCAATTCTTTACCACTAACATAAGTTCAACCTACTCAGAAAAATCCCTAGAGAGCAGCACTGGTCTAGAAAGCAGTCAAGTATATCAAGTGGGACTCAGAAAACATTGCGATTCCTCAAAATTTAACCACAAAGCTTTTATAGAAATCTGAATAAGTCACTTAACATGAAATATTTCAATTTCCTGTTTATACAGTTGAGTCAGCTTCTCTCTCACAAGAGTATTTCATGACAGTACTTTAAAGAATGAGTCTTAAATAATAAGAATATAATAAAATAATAGCAAAAAGAATGAGTCTAAAATATTGCAGTGTTGCAGCGGGCATGCATAGGTAGATGTATCAGTTAAATTAGCCATGCTTGATCCACGTTCTTTTGCTTAAAGGTTGATTGTACTCCTTTTAAAATAAAAATGTTTCACAAATGAGTCATCATTCTTGTAATATCTCCAAGTACTATTATGGTAGCCTTGTCATGAGGTAATAAAATAAGACATAGGCTAAAAAATCCAAACCTGTTTCTCACAGATGTTAATTACAAATTCAAAAGGATTCTTACAACTAAGAAAAACAGTAAGGCAAACACTGGAAACAAATAATAAATGCAAACACGCAATCTGAAGCATTGATACAAACTTTGGTAACTTTTCCACCTACATCATTGTGTTTAACAATCTTGCTGTGATTTAACTTTAGTTGACTCACCTCTGTGGGTAAAAATTTAAATGACAATATCCTTGTAATTTTGTACTGAATTTGACTGGGACAGTTAAGTTTCTTCACAGTAGCTCATACGGGGCTGTGTTCTGGATTTGTGCTGGGAAATGTTAGTAATTAGGGGATGTTCTTGTTATTGCTGAGCAGGGATTACACAGGTCAAGGCCTCTTCTGACTTTCATCCCACCCCACCAGTGAAGAGACTGAGGGTGCACAAGAACTGGGAGGGGACACAGCTGGGACAGCTGACCTCAACTAACCACAGGGATATCCCAGACCATACAGTGTCATGCTCAGCATATAAAGCTGGAGAAAGAAGGAAAGAAGTGATGGCGTTTGTCTTCCCAATTCAGCATTAACCATGTGTGGTAGTTCTTCTGTAGATCTTCCCTAAAACCGGGATACAAAACCAAGGAAGTATTCCATATCATTGCCTTACGTAATCAGGTGTATAAAGACAGGAGGGAGTTTCCTGTCTGTCCCTTTTGCTCTTTTCTCTTCTCTCGCTTGTCGGGTGGACACGGAGCCGGCAGTTCTCGGTGTTTAGGCCTTGGCTTATCNTACTAGTTTTTTTTTTCCTTTTGTCGGGAGTGGGGTGGGGAGAGCTAGACAGCACACAGTTGTGTTTGGCGGGGAGCTTAGCAAACCCGACACACCATGACAGACCCTTGCTTTCCTGAGGATGGCTGAACACCTGTCTGGCTTTGGGAAGTGGTGAATGAATTCTTGTTCTGCTTTGTGGCTTCTGCTTTACTTAGTAAACTATCTTTATCTGAACCTATGAGTTTGCTCACTTTTACTCTTCCAGTTCTCATCCCCATCCCACTGGGAGGCAATGAGTGAGTGGCCATGTGGCTCTAGCTGGGGTTAAACCATGACAAATTTCGTAACTTATTAACTTCCCAGTGCTTTTAACCTATTAAAACTATGACACGCATTTAAATGAGGATTTAATCTAATTACAGGTCTATCACATTTACCAGCTGGGGGCAGCATTGCAGTTGCAAACTGACACTGCAAGCTCTGGATAAATACACAGTTTGGGTCAATCTTCCAACATACTGGGACAAAAACCAAACCACACTCAAAAAAGCGCCTCACTGAGGACCTTGTGGCACCAGACTAAAGGAAGACAAAATATGGGAGGAAACTATAAACAAAACTGCATAGCATGTTGTCAAGGACACACAAAGAGAATAGATCACATACTAGGGCACTGAGAATGACCATTGTCCAGGAAATCCTCAGATACTCTAATTTGACACAACAATAATAGCCAACATAATAATTATGTGTACATAATTAGATTACCATTTCCTAAAACAGAGCCAAGTAAATTAGTGTTTTGCTGTAATGAATTTCTAATGATTGCTTCACTACTGCTAAACAGTTACTGACAACATTACAACTGCATTAACACAAGCACATACTACAGGCTGTTATTGTCAATTCCAAATTCTGCCTTACAAGTAAAATGACTCATTTCAGTATGACAGGAAACTGAATGAAGTTAAAAGAAAAAGATCAAGTGCATAGACTTGCATATTTATCTTGTGATCCTAGTGTAAAAGGTTTTTGGAAAAAAATACTTGCTCAGACAACATCTTCTGTCATCAGCCTAGGGATGTTTTAGTCTTCCCATGGACATTGGAGTTTTAGTGCCTCCACTAACTACAACCTCTTGTTTGCATTGCTGTAGTCCTAGTTGAGCACACCTAAATGATAATCCCAAATGTTTAGCATACTGTCCAGTAGTATAACTCAGTATCATCTTTTATATGCTATAATTTCAAAAATTTGAATATAATGTAAAATATTCAACTAGGTAGAAGGCTGAATAATAAATCAAGGTTTTCCTCATCTCAAAACATGGAGCTTTTTTTTCCCTTCAACTTCAATATGAAGCAAATAAGACTGTGACAATGGAAAATTGATGAACAGCAGAGAGCAACAATCGCAACCACATTTGCATAAATGACAGTCTTCTGTAACAGTCACTTGACTTTCAACAAATGTATTGTGACAAAATTTGTGTGCTACCTATAAGCAGCTTCTCAGGAGAGACAGAAACAAAAATCCATCTATTTGCATGGGGAGGGTATTTGTATTCCACCTTTAAAATTTTTGGTAATTTTCAATTGGTGAGAGCCCTCTGCCAGAGGAAGAGAAAATCCAACAGGACACTTGGCATACTTTTTCTCCTGACCAGCAACTCCTTTGTTCTATGAAGATCCTATCTGGCACCTTTCCAGGTATCATTTTCACTTTGCTTGTGGTCTCTTCCAACCAGTGAAGTGTCATGAAGGAGCCTTTAGGCTGATATTAACCTGGAGACTTCTGTCTTTATATCCTAACTACTTAACTGCACTGCTACACACACACAGTACTCTCTCCATACTTCCTAAAACAGACTATACATAGAAGAACTACAGTAGCTTTGCTAGAGAAATTAAATCTAATATATAGGAAATACCAGGGTTATTCAGAAGATTGTCATTCACTACTTGCCAGTAAAGAGAAAAGAACATTAGTACTGCTACCCCTGTTCTCTGGAAACAGATGGCTCACATAACACAGGTTATTTTCTTCACTATAGGAGAAAAGGAACAGGATCAGCTGCTCACAACACAGAATTTCTGCTATGTCTTCACACAACCAACAGGAGATATTGGAATATGTCTTTCAGCTGCATAGTTTCAGACAGGAGAATGCAAAGTACAGAGTAGGAAGTATTCTTCCTTTCAAAGTACTTTTACCCTCATCATATCTTTTACTCATGTCTTTTGCTTTGACCTTAGGGAATATTGAATTTTTTTCCCACTTGAATGAGTTACTATGCTGCAACATTTGCTTCTGCATCCTTGAGAGGGAACGTGACTGAAAATCAGAAATATATTTTGTTGATAGAAACCCTAAAGAACATTCACTGAAATCCTACTTCCTTAAATGTAAAGCATGATTTCTAAGCCATACTAAAATGCGCATTAAGATTAAAGAAAAAACAAAACCAAAACAAACATACCATAATGAGCACTGTTGAAAGTACCTGTAAGTGTCTTACATGAAGAATTATCACCACCACAGATTCCACATTTGTCTGTCCTTGCCTTGGAATTCAAAACGTGATCACAGCCTGCTTGCTATAAAAATAAATAAATAAATAAAGTCCTGTGTCAATCAGTCCAGTGGAAAACAATGAACACAACTAATGTAAGTTTCCCACTACCCCAAAATATTCTTGTTTACTGCATATATCTAATCTTCCTTGGCAAATAATTAAAAGCCTTTTATGTTTTTGGATACTGAGATGTAAGGGCAAAATACAACAGTGCTGTTGCACTGAGAATGTACAATCCAAATACACTTCATATGTCAAGAATTGTAAAAGAATACATAACAGTATGTAAAGATTTTGCATTACAAAAATCAACATAATGTATAAATTTTAAGTTATATTTACATTAAAAGTCTTGGAATCCTAAAAGCAGTATATATATATGTGTACATGTCATCAATTCTTTTAAAGTCTGTCATTACTGCAAAAGAAGCAAAGGAATACACATAGACTATGCTGGTTAAACTAATACAAGCAAAATTTTTGTTTATGTATCTTGACTTAAACTTCCCTTTCTATTGAACTATGATAAAAAAGGCAGATCTCTTGACATTTCCTCTTTCCTCTTGATTCAACACTATAAAAAAGCTACATTTTCTCCTCATACTGAATTTACTCAGTTTCCCTGCAATCAGCAAAACAACCTGAATTGTTATAACATAGCATCTTTTTCTCTCAATAAAATCCTGTGGCAATGCCATAGTTGCTATTAAGCAAAGAATGCTGAACTGACCCTTTCAAGGATCAGTTCCTTCTGATTTTACAATTCAATAATAATTATGTAATCGATATATCCTTGGATTAACTACCTTTTTTACTTCTCCAGTATCAGAAATACAATGGTAATAAACATGCTTCTTTCCTCGCTTTAAGTCAATTTTGGATCAGCTTCTCTCTGCTTATTTGGACAATATTAACTCTCTCACTTATGAGGCTTAATGAGACAAGACTGTGGGTCTTCAGAGTCAATTATATGTCCTTAACTTAATTGCCTTCATTTCTAGATCTCTAATTTGATAGGAAATAAAATTAGCTTAACTAAACTCAGAACATTGTATTTTCATTAATGTTTGTTTGGATTAATATTTAGTATGTACCATCTGCTAAAATTGTTTATCATAATTAGTAAGTTTAGATTTAAATACCCTGCATAAGCCTTGAACACAAAGGTCATTGGTTTCTGCTCCACAGGGAGTACCATCAGCAACTCTGTCCTTCAGCTGATAGTAGGAAGTTGTTCCAGAAACTCGGCAAAAAAGCTTACAGCGGTCTTTCATAGAAACTGGAAAGAAAATCCAACAGTTTTCTTATCTGTTTTAAAACTTCAATTAAAGTAACGTTATTATTTTGTTAATTGAAGAAAAGCATTATTACTTACTACCACTGTATTTTGGAAGCCAGCGAACAGCAGATGTAAGACCATTGATATTAAAGTGTTTGCCATCAAATTCAGAGCACTGTTGCTCCCGGAAATCTTTTTTGCCTTTTGGACAAGAATCAGTGTTACATGACCGAAATTTCATCCTGCGACCAACACAGTACTTTCCTCCATTTCTTGGCCTAACAAAAGGAGGCAAATGTAAAACACACTCATTTTCCAAAATTGCTGTTTACCATGAAAAGTGACTCCAAAGGAGAAAATCCCACAAAACATTCTGTCAAGCTGTTACTGACTTACACACTCATGCTTAACTTCTATGGCACTGTACATTTATTTATACCCAAGAAAAGAAAATAAAACAATCCTTGTATGATACTACTGCTGAGGGAGGTTTAATCAAGCTACTGATGTTAATTAGTGCCAATTATACTTTTATTTCTCTTAGAGTTATAACAATTTTGTCTGAGAAAAAGCATGATTAACTTCAATGCTTTTATTAATTTAGCTAAGATTACAGCCTTATTTTTAAAGGAGCAGCATCTCCTCAGTAATGTGAAATTACTATTTCACTGAGTGCCAAAGAAAGAAGACAATTAGGAGCTGACACATTCTTTTCTGTAATCATAATATTAGTTTCGGTTTGGGGATCAAAAGAATAAAAAGGGAAAATTGTGGGAAAACACCCCATTTACTATACAATCTAAAATACATTTCCTAACAGTCATAAATCCTGACAAAAAAAAAAATCAGTATTAGTATGTTCTTGGGAAAGAAAAAAAGAATAAATCAATGGTATATTGATGCTATCCATTACTACAGATTGACAGAGGAACACTAATGGCAATCTAGTCGATTGCCTCTTGCTCATCAGAGAAAATAAAATAAGCCAATGCATTTGATTGAAGTTCATTTGTCCGACTGATAACATCAAGCAGACATGACTTCCTAGAAAAACCCTGAAACGATGCAAGCAGCAGCAGCTGTTGTGCTTCTGGACAAGTTAAGGGTGAAGTTCTCCTTGACTTTTATTACAGAGAATGAAATCCACATGGAATTATTCAGTCAATGAAAGTTCCTCATTATAAAGGTAAGGTGTAAATGACTGCTATAACCAGTATTCCTTGTGGGGTGTTACTGGTGGCGATGTGGAAAAGCCTTCAATCACAGTAAATCAACTATTTCACTAAAGAGATTAGTAGGGAATACATTAATTTCTTTTTTCAGTTCTTAAGCATCACAATGTTTAAAGAAATCTCAACAGTTAGAGTAAAGCTAGAAAAAAGACCCTGCCAAAATAAGTCTCCAGAAACATCTTGTCTGTTGAAAAGAATGTTAAACAGAAATTCAGGAAAGCAGCACAAACCATGAGATCGGTTAGAAACTGTTAGCTACTACTTCAAGTGTGAGAAGTTACACAGCTACATAAAAATCTACAAATCTACAAAATATTAAAATCTACAAATATATAAAAGCCCTGAGGTATCATTATAAATGATATTTTTGAAGAGTAATCTAAAAGTCCTCTGCATATTAGAGTCTGTAGACTTAGCTCTTTCCAAACATGGCTGAAATAAGCATTTTTTTTAACCAGTGCTTCAAACTAATTTGCACAGCTCACAATACCTTCATTTTGTTTTGAACCAATCCATTATTTCTCAATATCTTCATTAGACATTAATGTAAAACTCAATAGAAAACATACTCTGGTCGATTACACAGCCTGGTGGTGCTCTTGATTCCACCTCCACAAGTTCTTGAACATGAGCTGTAAGGTCCCCATGGTCCCCATTCTCCATCTACAGGACGCATCTCCATTTCTCTGCTCACACAAATTCCATGGCGGCAGTGCTGCACAGTTAACAAACAAAATAAAATTCATAATTCCAAGCAAAAGTTTACTATATATTTTAGCCATAGAAAGAAAAAAAATTAAGAGCTCACTACTCTATCTGGGTATTTTCTAAAATGTTCAATTTCCTTTAAGATAACTTACCCAGTACTCATATTTTCAAAATGCTGTCTAGACTTCTTTGCTCACTATGAAAGCTACTGAATGCTGAATATAAATATCTAAGTTTTGTCACTTTATCCAAATGACTCTACAAGAATCTTACAGTCTTGAACTCCTGATATGTTTTCATGCACAAACTTCAAACATACAACTGCCCTTTATGTTTGAGATTATCTAGTTTAATTTCGAATTCATGCTGATACAGAAAGTGAAAAGTTTTAAAAAATCATCAAGACAATCAGGGTGAACATCTCAAAAGCTACCCATCTAGTGGAATTGTTTGGGAAAACCAGCCAAGCATTTAAGACCTTGCTTACGGTAAAGCAAGCTCATGCTATAGATAATTTTCCTGGTGAAGAATTACCTATTTCCAACTAAAATTTTACATAAAGGAGTAATTTTTATGTCATCTGGTGGGATTTACATTATTAAGAAGACAAAGATAGCAAGACTATTTTTTGTGGTCTTGTCAGATCTCACTACACCATGAATGTGTGACTTTTTCCAAAGAACCCACAGGAATTACCAGCACTAATCCTATCGATGACTTATAGCAGCTGGAATTCTAATTCACTTGGATACTTTAGACAATCCCAAGTAGCATATTTGATTACAACATAGTGGAATAGTTTACATACTAAAATAGAATACTTACAAGACATTATAATGCCAGCACAATGTATCCTGCTGACTTCTACATGGATAACTTGTTAACTTTGCCCTTGACTCCAAACACCTCCTGAGACATCAAAGTCTGCCCACATCTGGATACAAGACACTGGGCAAGGCTGAATACATGGCGTCAGTGCCCATACATAATAGAGAGAATTCTTTTAGATGCCTATTTGCAGACTCAGGATTAGACTGACCATTTATTAGGTTTGTTGTCAGGAGGGATTCTCCTAGTCATATTGACAGGGACTGGCTTATTCCATCGTTCCCTGCAGTATATACATGGAGCAGTCATCAGAATCACCAGAGCAGATTATGTCAACTCAACGGCCTGTTATTTCTGAAGCTTTCTTTACTTGTTATTTGCCTCTCTGCAACACAAACCAGCTTGAATTACCTAAAAGTCTAGACGGATTTTGGTAACTAAAGTCTCTGGCGCATAAAACAACTTAAGAATCTCTGATACACAAAAGGTAAAATAATTCAAGAATTATGCCCCCATTTTTTACAACAAATTTAAATGCTAGAATTTCTCAAGAGTTATTATGATGTTACAAATTCATTGTAGGAAATATCAACATAAATTTTGCTGAACACACAAAAACTGTGTGCAGTCTTTCTGAGTATAGCTCAATGACACAAAACTCAAATATTGTTCAGTTGTTTTATCACTACATAAAATATTTCCTAAAGGCAATTTTTTCCTAATTAGGATATATTCTTATTCTATTGATATTTATGTACATACACTACTGATCATTTTGCCCTAAAAATATGAATTTTTTTTTGTCACAGAATCAGATTCTCTTTTCAGGGTTCTGCCTGAGTTCCTAATCCAACATGACAACAAAATTGCCTGCTTGTATAATTCCTCATCACACCGACTCTTGTGCATAGACCAGATCTTCTAAACCCTGAATGCCTTCCCCTAAGAATATGATCGTTCAAGGTGATTTTCAAGCCCAAAACAGACACAGAACAAAAGTCTGATCTGTCTTTTCATATAATCATTTGAACGATCCAGTCAATTGGCCAGATCATCACTTGCTTGATGCCAAGGCTAATGCTTTAACTTAAAGAAAACCACCATTATTTCACTGCCTTTCTGCATACGAATTCTCATTGGAGCACTTACTGTTAGTTTTTAGTTTTTTTCAAGATGCCCTTAGGGTACCTTTATATACAAACTCTTTAGCACCTAACATCAAGTACCTAGCAATAAAAGACAGACTTTTTACATAGTGGAACCATAATGTAAATGAGGAAACATTAAAAACTTGCCTTTCCAAGAACTGTCATCAGCATCTTAGGAAATAATTTTTTACACTATAGGTTGTATATTTTAAATCCTCCTTCACAAAATGAATACTGCATTTTAGTATGAGACAGTGACCTACCATTTAGGTTTTTCTTCCATCCAGAAATATATTTACAATAACTTGAAATTTCAGGAAAAGAGAGAGTAGTAAAATGAAATTTTATACCCACAACAGCATTATTGTGATCCAAAAAAATGCAAAGCATATGTTCACTTCTGGGATTGTAATAGCTTATTCAACAAACTTGTCTTAGCTATTATTCTGCTGCATTCCTACAGAAGGAACATGATGAAGACACAGTAGAAAACTCTGGCACGAGAGACATTCCAGATGTTCCTCTGTGCTTGATCGAATCATTGCTTCACTGAGAACACCATGATGTACAGAACTTCCATAAACTTAAATATAATTGCTAAACAATTTTTTCCTACATTTTTAAGGCAAATACAATTGATGTAACAGGCAAAGTGCATATCACACTTCATTCCAAACATATTGCCTGCAATAAGTGGCAATGCTGCTGTAGTCAAGACCAATAGCTGGTTTTCCAACAAAATGACAGAAATTCTGACCCAAATCTGCATATAATTACTATTTCAACTAATTTCAACTGAATCAAGGAGAGTGACAGATGCTTGGAGAACAGGACTAGAGCTCCTCTGAAATCAAGCACTTCCTACACAACCTTGTATGACTCACAGGAGGAAAAGGACTCAAAGTTCACTCTTACTGCCTGTATTTTCCAGGCTAATTGGTTTTTGAAGATCTTGAGGCAAAGACTGACACACTGATGCTCAGTGTATGAGGAGATAATTTCATGCACTGGAGCCCCTTGTAGACTTGGAGAAAAAGAGATGAACAGTTTTTCCTGAGGCTGTTTCCAGATACAAATATGTTACCATGAATGCTACTGGTAGCTACTTGTGTTTCTAAGAGGAAATGACTGAACACTAAATACAAGTATGAGGAGAAAGTGAAAAGGACAAAGCATTGCAGAAATGGACATGATGGTCTGTATTTTGCCTCCCAAATATCCAGTTCTGCTGTTTGGTTTTTTTGGTGTTATTTTTTTGTTTTGTTTTGGTTTGGTTTTGGTTTGTTTGTTTGTTTGTTTGTTTGTTTGTTTGTTTTTGTTTGTTTGTTTGTTTCCTCTTAAATACAACCCAAACAGCACCCTGAAAATGACTACGAATAGCACAGAAAGGGAAAGTTACAGTGGGTTGAATGCAGGAAAGGAAAACAGGCATAGCTAGTACTACAAACCAGCAAAGCACTAAACAGCTGCAGCTCAAGATCAGCTCACTATAACTTGTCTGGCCTGCAACTGAAGTATAAGCATAAACTTCTCAAAGTAGATTGCAATCACAAAGAGCTGGGAAAGGAGTAGGAATCTTTGAAGTTACACACAGATTCAGCACAAAATCCCAAGAGCAGTGAGCGAAAATAAGAACACTCACTCAAGATGAATGCCAAACTCCTGTTGTTGCTACTTGTACCTATGTCTATGGAGTGCTCCCTTTCATTCCCTTGAATGAATGTACTGTTACAGGCCTCTGTCTTGACTGCTGCAAGTGGATGTAAGGAAACCTTTTGCTGTACACTAAGCCTGTGTCTGCTCTCTATCTACCCCTGTGATGCACACAGTCCAGAAAGTGCATTGCTCTAAGACAAGAAGTGGGGTCCTAAAGCATATAAAAGGAGTAAAAACAGAGCAGTTAATAAAATAAGTATACAAGATAGAAGAAATGGAGCTTGGAAAGATATATAACTGAAACATAAGCTGTAAACATAGCATCTCAGGTCTCTATCACTGTAGCGTGGATTGTCAGACAAGCCTACATTTATGACTCAAATAACATTATCTACAAAACTCACAATATTTTACTTCTTTCAACATTTTCAATTTTTTCTTGCAAAAAATCTGCATACTTTATTTTTCCCTTGAAAGTTTTAATTTTTCTGTAATTATATCTCATCAGAAAAGTATTTTACAGAAATCCTAGTTTATAGAAAAAATTCTTGATTTGAGCCCCTACTTTACTCTGTTCTTATAGTTCAAAAGATCTGCCGCTGCTTTCCAGATGGTGAACATATCCCCCTACCACCCAACTCTGATAAAATCCATCTGAATTTTTTATACTTACTTTACATATATACACACAAAATGTTTTATTCTTTCAGATTAAATATCTTCATGTATTACACTCATGAGGTAGTCAAGCTATGCAATGATTTTTAATAGAAATCAATACATGAATAGTAACCTGTAACTGAAGAACAGCAAACATACTTCAGAATCAGACTGGCACTTCCTTAACTGTTCAAAGCAATTCTTTGTTGCTCTGCATCCCCATTCTCAATTGCCCCAGTATCCCTAACTTTTATGTCAAAGGGACTAGGATGAAATCTTGATTCATGTGATAGCTATTCTAGATATTTTTAGATGCTAGCTCGATATACACTACATATCTACAGTGAATAGAAGTGATAAACATTTCTCTAAAACACATAAACACTTTTCAATGAAGCTGTAACTTGTATCATGTGAATTCCTTCTTGCTGTTAAACAGCTTTTTTCAGACTTCTGTGACATTTATTTTTTTCAATGTGTAAGTAGCAAACTGACATTATGTAGAATGAGGACTGCTCCAGGTCTTGGAAAAGCTTGGGTCATAATCACACAGCTACCTCCTAACTCTCCATTCCAGTGTCCAAGGAACCAGTGGAATATGGCATATTTCTATATTCCTCAGGAGTCCAGGAAGGACCAGAGTGCGACCCTTCCAAATGCCTCAAAAAATAATTATGAAACTCCCACACTTTATTGGGCATTTTTGCTGTTATTTCATAGCAAAAAAAGACTTGTTCTGAGAATATCACTCCTAGAAGATAGATGGTTTCAACAACTATTTTCCTTTGGTGCTTTTTCTTTTGGCTCCAATATATATCACTAACTCCAACAGATGAATTACCATTACTGGAATGTCATATAAACTACACTGCTAAAAACTGCATCCACTTCATTATACAGAAGCCATAATTCTGAGCCAGGTGCAAGCTGGAATGAACATAGAGAGATTGCATATCAGATGGCTTGTAACCAATTGGCTTACAATTAATAGTATAGATATTTCTTTTCCACAACATCAGTAGCTTCCTTCTTCTTTTCATTAGGACCGCCATGAAACAGGATTAAGTATTTTCTGTATATGTCATCAATCACACTGTGAAAACTGGTACCCTGTAGATTTAGAATTTTGGTTTTGTTGTGTCAGGTTTTTTAAAATGCAAGCAAAGATATTCAACTCGCCAAAACATGAATCACTCTCCAAACTCACTTCTTCTTTGGAATTTGAGAAAGAAGGTTAAAAAAACATCTCTGAAACATCTCATGCTTAGCTGTGGAAAAATCTTTTATATTATCCCAAGTGGATAAATGCAAGTACATTTGTCACTACAGAAATCCCCAAAATAAAAGAATCAGATAACAAAGTAAAATATAAAAACCAACCAAATAAAAAACCCACAAAACAAACAACAGAACACAAACAAAAATAAAACAAAAATGAAAACAGAACCCCCAAAAAAACCAACCAACCAACCAAACGAAAAAAAAAACCAAACATGTGAAAACATAATTCAAACAACATAATACCAAGAGTCTGCTGGTCTACAGAAAGCACAACCAAAATTTTTCATTAGAATGCAACAAGAAAAACTAAGAGGATATAGGGCTAGAAGTTCTACTCTAAGTTGTCCACATTTCGTAAACATCCATCAAATTAGCTCCTATCTGGAATGTGACAAGAAGAATTATGGTGGTTAAGAGAAGAAGACCAGGCCAGCTAAAGCAGTACAGTTTCTGCTCTAATGGAGAACAATCCTCTCATATGTCTTGTAACGCATAGAAGCATTGTCTGCTATTTCGGTCCTCAAGGCAGCATAGAAATACAGTTCTTACTGTTATTTATGCTTTTAATTTGTATATATAATTTCTACCATGACAACAGCAATTACACCTGCACCTGCAAAACTCATTGTGACATCCAGTGAGTAGGCTACATATGACTAATCACACGGCACTGTTCTTAATTCCAAAGAAACTCCCATGGTAACTTTGATGACAGAAACAAGACACAAAAAAGCACTAAGCAACTCATATTTTCAGGCTAATGTGCCACATTTCACAATAAAAATAAAAATTGAATAAAAACTTTATATTGTGGTTATGGCATATAATTGCATTTAGGAAGACAACTCAGGAGTATATACCTTTGTATTTAATAATATCTCTCACAAAATAACACCAAAAACACTTTAAGCAATGACTAATGTAGTCCTATGGTGTGTAGAAATTCACCCCTGCAAAACTAACAAGTGCTCACATGCAGCATGTTTATCTGTATTTACTATCAATTTGTCTCTGAAGTACCAAATAGGCTGCACTCTCTGCTTCAGGGAAGATCTGTGTGATGTTAAAGGAGTTGGTGGAAGCTTAGACTTCCTATGAATCTTTGTGAACCCAAATAGGCAAACAACACCTGAAATGATGAGACACAATGCAAGTACCAATGAAGTGAGAAACTTCACTCAGACAAGGCAGAATTGTTACTTACAGGTTGTTTTACAGGTAACTCTAGGACAAACAAAGTACAGTTTGGTTAGCTCAAAGCAATTTAACTAGTCAGAAAATTGAAGTAAAATTGAAAGTTCTCTATTTTAGAAATAATAATATAGATAATTAATAACATTAACTTTATAGACTTAATACTGGCAATGTTCAGATTCTCAAGAAAATATTTTCTTTATTGTTTATAAGATGCTGAAGAGTTAAGTTGCCTTTTTCCCCTTAATGTTTTAAGAAAACGCTACCCATACCTACTGCTGAGATAGATATATATATATATATATATATATATAAAGAAGTCACTGAGCTCTACAAGTGTGTGCACCATGAGACTCAGAAAACACAATTCTCTTTCAAAATGTGTGCATACAGATAGATTGCATATGGCAAGAAACTATTTCATTAGGAAGTGCAGGCACTTAGGAAAAGCTGTTTGCTCATTCACTTGAGAGTCTCTGATATTATTCGATATTATTAGATTTCTATCTTCTTGTAATTTTCAGGAAGGAAAGACACAAAGATTGTTAGAGCAGTGCATAGAGCAAGATCCACTAATCAGACAAACGACCTGTGAAATCTAGGCTTAAAAAGTTGATACTAAAATAACAAATGCCTTAAATTAATCACCTCTGCTTTCACCACAGCAAAAATGTCACAAATGCCAAATATAAATTGATTTAGCTTGCTGGTAAATATTAATTACAATTACTAGTCACCATGCCTTATGCCCATTAACATCAACAGCAGCTTGCGGACTGAGCCTGAAAAGAGCTGTCCCTTAGACAGGAACAGATGACAATTTGTCAGATTAATTAATTCCTGTTCTTTATTGCATCTTTCAAAGGTAATGACTGTAATTAGCTCTTCACTTTCTAAAGAAAAATTTTTTCACTGCACTAATTACACAAAACAGGTTTTTGTACTCTTATATAAAAGAAAACCTCTGATAGTGGCAAATTAGAGTCAATTTAACTGAAGATTACACATGAGGTTTACATAAAAAATGAACTTACTTTCTGATCTAACTAACTGAAAAATGGGTTAAAAAAATGGGTTAAATATTGTAACTCCAGCTGCATGCACACACTACAATCAAGCAAAGCTTCCATTGTAACCTTCAAGTAACTTTTTCTAATCTTGAAAGACTGAAAGAAGCCATTTGAGAGAGTTTAACCCCTAAATTGCTATCCTTTAGGCACTATTTTCCAATTCCTCACTAATTCTGTTTTACCAAACACAGAATTTGTAGAGGTTAAAATTTATTGGGGGAAATTTAGAAATAGCTAAGTGAAATCTAGCAGCCTATTACACATGGAAATGAAACTAGATATTTAATTATCTTTGAACATGTAAAGTAAAAAAATTTAACATTGCTCCCACAGTTCCCGAAACTGCTGGAGTACACAACTTTAGTCTTTCTTATCAAAAACTGCAAGTACTGAAAAAAAAAATCAAGGCTTACCATTCCCACACCACAAACTGTTCCATCAGCCAAAGGCATGTGCTGAGTACGACAACCTTTGTGAACACCTTCTGTGCTTGTGCACCATAAGCGTTTGCATTGTTTCTAAAAAGAAAAACATTACTTTTCTTGTACCTTTAACACCATTTTTGACATTAGTTGTGGTATTTGTGTTTTCTCATACTGTGTGGGCTTAGTGTTTGCTATTAGTACTTCTATTTTCCACAGATAAAACCCCACAAAAACAAAACAGACCTTAATTAAAGTCAAGCAGGAATGTGAAATAGTTGAAACTGATCCCATTAGAATAATAGATAACTTCATTTTCTATTTCAGTAGGAAATTTAATTAAAAATAGGTAAGTGCTTACAGTTAGTGCTACACAGCACAGTTAACATATAATCCCCCACAAAAAGATTCTGAGTTTAACAAGAATTAGATACACCAAAAAAATTAAGAAGAAATCCTCCTTTTCAAATTGTAAAAAGACTCTTAACAGATAAATAACATTTACGGATTAAAAAATTTATGAAGCAGTCTTCAGTAACACTGTCTTCAGGTCTTCAAAGCCCCCTTTCCTTTTCTATAATATTCCCATAAAGGCTGACTCCCCCAAAACATTTTACCTCACCAAATTCAATTACCTCCACTTAATTCGGTCTGAATCTGATCTTAAATTCTCTCCTTTAAACAGCTCCAACAAGCCATACAATATTGGTAGAGGTATTTTACAAGTTAGTCCAAAACCTAACTCTCCATGACATCCTGACAGTAACAAATAAAGTTATAATGTTATATTTTGTTTATATTGCAATGGCCACATTCAGTTTTCAAAATACAACTTAAGGTTCAATATTAACCTAGTCAAGTTTTCTTTCTATATCTCAATTTTATATACAAATTGTACACTCCATCAGGCACAAAAATATTTTTTGTCACTCTGACAAAGTAGAGGGAATCTACATTTTGGATTAAACATTCAGAACAAATGTTAGAGATAATATACTGCCTTTTAAGTTACAGATTTTAAAAATGCATTAACAGAAGAAGATAAGCAAGACCTGCTAATGTAAGATATGTAAAAACATTTGCAGGTTGTGTTGAAATAATTCTATTTCAGTTGTTGCAGAAAACCTTAATTTGGGCAGTTTTAGATCTTTTAAAGGAATTATTACATTCACAGATGTGGAAATCAAAATGAATGCATCCTACTTTTTATTTCTATATATTTCTCACATATGAAGTTGCAATGTTGTCCTCTGAACGCTTCCCCCTTCAAAAGAATATAATCTGAACTATTACCCACTTCAGGATAAAATTCTTCCCAAACCACTAATTTTCAGCAGTTTTATAGATAGAGGGAGCATGACTTAGTCTGTTTTTTACTCACCAGATAAGGGCATACTTGTGACCCAACACCAAATGTAAGTTCACACTGTTTGTTGACATCATACATTGACCCAGGCAACTGAGAAGAAAGATCATATATTCTTCCACTAGGTTTGTCTAGGAGGCATTCACCATAGCCAGTACTGTTGTAAAGCAAGAACAAAATGTGAATAAATCACTCTCAATTCATTGGGAACCTCCTCACTACTCACAGAACACTTACACATGCATATCTCAGTGGAGTTATGGGTTTGCAAGCCTGCTTGCCTATATGACATCAATTAAAATTCATGAATAATGAAATAAACCAGGTTACTTCATTTTCTTTTTTAGTATTTTGCATTTAGATCTACCAAACATAATTAAGCTCCTTTTTTTTTTTTCTGATTGATGTTTCTCATTTGAAAAAAATAAAGGTGGGGTGGGGAAAGAAGATGATACTGCCTAAATTATAGCTATCACTTATTTTTTCACATAAAAACTTCAGAAAATAATGGGTTCCTATTCTACCCTATTAAAATCATACCAAAGGAATTTTTTAATAAACAATGCCACTACATTTAAAAAAATCCTTTAGATTTGCATGCTCAGTGCAATTTTAACAAAGTAATAAATCATGTATTTTTCTGAAGGACTGAGGCCCTACATGTCAGTCGTTAAACATGAGTGCAAAAATGGTATTTAAGCAATACCTTTAAAATGCTTCTCAGAAATATATGAAATCAGGGAGAAAAAAAAAGAAAAAAGAAAAAAGAACACTCCAAACCAGAGCATTATGTTGACACTCACTCAAGAAATTCAGTTATATATTTTTGACTGCATTTTGACCAGGTCCATGGACTTGTATGATAATTTAAAGTTGGAGCCATCACATGATACTGATGTTTAATTCCAGCTTCTTTACATTTAAAGCTGTCATCATGAGGCACATTAAATCTAAAAAGCAAAACAGATAAACAAACACAAATTCAGCAGTAATTAATAGAAACTCTCTTCGCTGTAACAGCTTTAGTCTTGAGTTTGAAAATGTCTTAAAATTTAATGGAACTCACCTAGTATATATATCTGACATTATGACAATAGATATCTTTAAAATGCCTTACATAATTATCTCCTTAAGCAAATATCTTCCTGGGTACAGGAAGAATTTTAAAATTACAGAATTCTTTAGCTCACCAGAAAAATTCCAGTGTTATAAGAATATGCCACTTTAAAGGAACAACCCATTTTCACAACTAAAATATAAGTCTATGAGACTGTCCACGTTACCCCAATATTCACATCACAACTCTTCCTATTTAGTAACAAAAACTACAGAACACATCAATATTATACTTCATGCAACTACCACATCATTTTATTTTACATCTCACTTAAAGTACCATGACAAATAGCCTGTGTCCAAACGAACTTGCAGGCACATGAAAATCAACAATCTAGCTACTGAGCTCTGTAACGTCGTCGTTACCTACGCTGTACATGCCTCATGGAGCTAGAGTATAGCACCTTTCTGCCATCACTGAAGAGGTATGCTTCATAAAATAAAATGCTGTCATCTCCTCTTATTTTTCTCTGTAAAGTATTTCTTTTTGTCTTACTCTACTGTATTCTGAAAGGATCAAACACAAGGAAGAATATTTCTGCGTTATATGAACGATAGTCTTTTCTTAAAGGTAAATTCCTACCAGGGCTATAATGCAGGGGGAATTAACATGACTATGTTGCACATCTAGGATATGTCCCAGTGTCCTGACCAGTTCACATGCCAAAAGGACAGAATTGAGCTGTTTGGCCAGTCTTTCCTATAATTCAGGATACCAACCAGGTTATAAAATTCTTTACCTCTAAGTGGTGGGCAGAGCTGGCTCACAGCAAGAGGCAAAAATGATGACTCTTCTAAAAGGACGTATCAGAATGCACCCTCTTAAAAACACAGAGCTCATCGCTGGAAATCAGTTGCATCCAAAAGGAAATTTAAACAAAAAGGTCCCTGCTGGGAAATAGGTACTTACACGTGTCCAAGCTCATGTGCTATAGTGAAAGCAGCACTCAATCCATTTTCTTCACTTACAGAACAGCTGCGCAGCGGGTCACACATTGTACCTAGCTCTGCTAAACCTGCAAAATCAAATCCTCATATAAAAGCTTAACAGAATGAATTTTCATGTAGTGCGATGAGTACTGGGGCACTCAAGTTGAAAGTCATCAAGCATGCAGGAAATTTACACAAAACAACCACCCACCTGGGAAAAAACTATGCGCCAGAATAGAACAGTAATAAGAAATGAGAAACCATTACTTTTCTCTGTGTGACCTGAATTTTACATCTCTTTCCTGATTTATTACTACTTGATTTTCCACCATACAGTGAAATTCTCATATATTTTCTGTTATAAAACCATACTGATTAAAAAAGAATAACTTACCAAGAGTATCACACTTTTCTCTAGCTCTGCAGATATCTTCCCTTGAAGAAAAATATTTATTAAAAATTATTACAGCATCCAAAAGAATATTTTAACATATTGCACTGTTGCTATACTAGTTAAAGCAATTGCAAATGATTCTAAATTCTTAGTCTTACAGTCCAAAAAAATTGTATTCTAGGGGATGAAATAATTTGAATTCACCAGACTAAGCTCACAGTACTGCTTTCTATCTAGTGTGAAAAGAATAAAATTTTAAATACTGTGCTATTTCTCTACAATGCAGATGGTAGATGAAGTATGAAATGCTGCCGGAAAACATGCAGATTGCAGTACACTTGAAACTACCTTTTGAAACAGTGTGATGTGCTGGAGTGTGTCCCACTTGCACACTGAGGGGAAAAATTAGTGAAAAAAGAAGAGCAAAAGAGAGATCTTATTTCAATGAATGAAGATCAGAACCTTCACTATGGTGATTGGTGTAAGGGAGAATACATACTAATATTTAAATGTTTTCCATTTTAAACTTTTGATAGTTGTGATAGTTGTGATTACACCTGGGCTATCAGAAACTGACCATCATTGCATCTTTCATCTGATTCCATTATTCACATATATGTACAATAGCTAAAGACTTCATTTCCTTGTAGTAATTTCAGGTCTAATTAATTTCCATCATCTTTAATGAAAGGATCATCAGATGCTTATCTATCAACACAGCACTGTTGAAGTAACTGCTCACGTATTGATAATCAGTGGTTTGGGAAATAGAAGAAGTCTTTATTCACTTCAGTTATCTATGAACAACGTCAAAGGAATGGTTAAAAGATGATGCTGTAAAAACAAAACTGAAGCATTTGTCACACCTGGTTGAGCAATTGTAACTACTGTACCTAGTGATGAGAACAGCAGTATCATGATGAAAAGGGTGGGTATCATCCAAAGTGTTTTGCGATTGCTGCCATATGCAAAAATTACGAAGAGTGGTAGCTGCATTAAAAGTGATAGTTGGTCCTTCCTAAGCAAGAAATAGTCAAAACATTAAAAAAGGGGTTTAATATTCATGCATTTGTATTTACTGCATTGTCATTTGTGCTGCTAAGTTGCAAAATAATGACTCTGCATGGAACGAAAGTCAGCGGGACTCCACATAAGAGTTCCCTCAACATATTTGTTTAAAGGATCAGATCTGATTTAGGCCACAAGGCATCATTTACGAGATCCTACGTTTTAAACAATGCATTTGAGCATTTATCAAGTCCTAAATATTAAAAAGTGACCAGATATTTATGATAAATAATTATAAACCCAGTGTATTTCAAAACAATATACTTCTTACAACCTTAAAATATTACAGCTGTTAGGGCTGAAAATTCTCCATCAAAGCACTCTATAAAAGCTGTCATTTCCCTGTCATATTTCCATGTGTATAATCACACTTTAGGTAGTAATGTAATAAGATTTCATATACTATCTGATTTATGTCAATACAGGTCAACTGAAGGTGTTAATAGAGAGAGAGGGAAATACAGGCATTATATACACACCCTGAAGTTAACCCCACATTTGATGTTTAGTGTCTATTATAAAACAAAATTTTATAGTTAAAGAAAATATTTTGCATTTAAAACTAAACAAACAAACTGTAACTACAATGGAAATTCATACACTTTGGTTCTTTAAAATATTTATTTTTTTACCTGTTCATTGTGAATTACAATTAATTTGACAATAACTATATTTATAAGATTTCCAATACTTGAATCTTTATAGATTGCTGCAACCTAAAGAGAAAAAAAATGCAGAAGATCAGACTATCAAACTCATCGTTTAATCAAGCAAAAAAATTATTAAAGACAAATGAGACACTACACAACAGATATCTCACGCATCCATCTGTACCTTCTACCCAAGGATATGGGACAATACAAAAGAATTGCCCAGGTTTTAATACCCAAATAGCTACAATTTTATATTCATTTCCAAAGACTTGAAAACCATGTTGAAATGTAATGTAAAAAGTACAATTATAATACACTGAAAAACCTGTAGTTTATAGATAAAATATCAAGGAAAGAAAAAAGCAATGTTACTGCAACTGTCAGGCAGAAGCTGGTTTATGTTGATGATTTGTAGAATCAACACCTAAAATATCAGAGAATTTAGAAAGCAACTTTGGACAAATAAGTTTTTGCCCTTGCTTTTAATGGAAGCTGGACTGACTTGTAAAGCTGTATTGAAAATATTCATGACAAATACACAAGTTTATTTCCTCATTCATAAAACCTGTATTTACATACCCAACAGGCATTTTTATATGTCATCATGCAGACAGATAATAAAAAATGAGTCAATTCCATACACCAAACCCAACCGCTTTGAAAGTTATGCTTCATTAAAGCACTAAAAAAGTTTATACCTTCTCAGTAACAGCTTCAGATATATCATCTATATGGATTCTACAATTTGGTTTAAAGCAGTCATTGAATTACAGCCTTAGGTTAACAAGAGTTGCCACCAAACACAGGAGTACTGGCTTTCCTCCCTTCAAGACTGTGCTAAGGTTGCAAAGCTACAAAAGTGAGCAAGGAAGTGATCCAGCTGCAATGTTATTATTACTGTTGTTTTTTAATCATGTTTTACTGATCAACATGATCTCATTCCTGGTGCAATTCCTCCTACACAGGTGCTGACAGAGGGAAAGGTGAAGAACAGACTTCTCTCAAAAGTCCCCTACACTTGAACTGGCTCAAATTGCTTGTGAAACAACAGCCTAGTAGTATATGAATTCTATTTACCTGATATCAGGTAATCCTGCTAAAACCTGGAACTGACAGAGCACTGGCTCCCAGTACATGCCCTGCCTTTCTCTAAACTGGAGTACAATGAACAACATTGTCCTTCATTCTTCTGTTGGTATACAAGCTGGAAATAGAGGATTCAGTAACACCAGGGAAGGAGCCAGAGTTTCAGAATCCATGTGGAGAACACAATTCAGAGCAGTACAGTTATTGTTTACATTTTTTCGTATGGAGTCCTTTCTTGGTTACTAACCAGCAAGTGCCCAGTTATTCTGAGGTGGGAATAAGGAACATCTCTCAAATACTCACCAAAGAGTTGAATCCATCGTGCACGGACAAAGTCAGAATCCTTTATCAAAAAAAGGTGTCTGAAATGCTCAAGCACTATTTAGGCAGGATTTAACCAGAATAAACTACCACATATCTTCCATCAAAATTACCACAATCAAGTTCATAATGTGCTCTTACACTTTCAGATCCATTTTGATAAACTTAGAAAGGATATTTCTGGATATTTATCCTCCCCACAAACAATGTATGTTCCTGTACGAATTTGTCTTAGAATAACATAACACAATTATCATGTTCATCTCAGATTGTGTAACTAACTAGCAGCAAGCAAGTTGTCTAAACTTCAACAGTCAGTTGAGAAGGAGAAGGGATGAACTGTTCTGTAAACACAACTTTCTAAAGATATGTATTTAGACATACATATTTTCATACAAAGCAGTAAGATAAGCTATTTCATTTCTTCATTCCTTTACTACAGAAGGAGACAAGATGTCTGATTTTCAGATGCATGAGGCTGAGGCAGATTAATTCCAGCCCACCTCTTTCAAGTTTTATTTCTCTTTAGCAAAGAAAGAGAAGATAGGTTCATATGGCATTCCAAAGTAATATCAGAGAGGAATGTGAAATGAGATCAGTGAGGATCTTTGGCTTATAATATGAATATGGTTGTTCCAAGGAATTGACTCTCATACCACTTAAGCTGATATAAGAGCCACTTACAATTGAGAATTTGTTACAAGATAAACCTATAAAAAAGGTTACATCTCTATAGTGTTAACAGAGACACCTCTCTCTAGACCTGGTTGTTGCATTTGGCCTTGTAGATGGGCCCAATCCTCAGGTCTGTCAAGGCCATTCTGGGTGGTACAACTTCCCTCAAGCAACTCAACTGAATCACTGAGCTTGGTGTCATCTGCAAACTTGCTGAAGCGGCACACAATTCCACTGTCGGTGTCATTGATGAAGACATTAAAAAGTATTGGCCCCAATTTGGATCCTTGAGTGACACCAAATTACTGGTTTCCATTTAGACACTGCGCCATTGGCATTAACTCTTTGGACATGGCCATCCAGTCAATTCCTTATCCATCTAACAGTCCACATGTCAAACCTATATCTTTCCAATTTACTGGCCAGAATGTCGTGGGCACCATACCAAAGACCTTACAGACATCCAAGCAGATGACATCTGTAGCTCTTCTTTGTCCGCTGATGCAGTCACTCCATCATAGAATGCTGCTAGATTAGTCAGAAACATCTTTCAATTAACTTGTAAATCAGTCTAGTTAATGTCTGGTTTTGGAACAGATGAATTTCACTTGCTGTCAAGTAAAGAGCATCCAGGTCATCTGAAGTAATAACACAGCAAAAACCAATATAGGATTCGTTCAGTACTACAAGGGTATATATATCAGGTGGAACAGGCAAAGGGATTGCAAACTGAATGGTAGGGTTAACTAGGTTCAGCTTACACCAAATAATACCTGAGTGCCTAAATTGTGACTAGCAACCTTCAGTGCAACATTAGCCCTAAGTTTCTCAAAGGCCTTCTGTACTATACATAGTATCTGAGAAGACTCGTTTCTGATCCTGGGTCATTAAAACAATACAGGCAAAGAGTCCAAGCTGGACCCTTCTTGTGATTAAAATATAGCTGTTCAAGTTCATAGTTGTAGTAGTAGTTATACTGTAGCTGGTGGATGTTCCCTCATGTACATTAATAGTCCCTTGGAAAAAATCTGTTATTTCTGTGCAAGTGCTGTCTGATGAGGTTATCCCGCCAACAAAATCTGAAAACACAAAGGACACAAAGAAACCAACAAAAATCCCACAGAGTTAATAGTCCTTCCTACCTGATGACACAATGTCCATTAAAATATTTGAGCAAAAGTACACCTTCAAAACCCAATATTAATTATTCATACCTCTAAGGAGATGCATTAGACTAAGTACGTAAGAAAATAATATCTCATAGCACACCTGAAGAGAATCTGTGGCTGGTCTTTAAACACCATATCTATACACCATCTGAATTATCTACTGGTTATCTCTGGAGATGAGTTGAGGATAGAGAAAATGTCATGTAGAGGCCAGCGGTTC
Source organism: Formicarius rufipectus (assembly GCA_013399695.1). Taxonomy (NCBI): domain Eukaryota; kingdom Metazoa; phylum Chordata; class Aves; order Passeriformes; family Formicariidae; genus Formicarius; species Formicarius rufipectus. Next base: position 394,826 of record VXAU01004456.1, read on the forward strand.
CTCCCAAATTCTAAGGCATACCTTCTCTCATACTGGAGACACATAAGTTCATGCTAAACATAAAAGTACCACTGTTTTTATTAACGTTACATTTGAGTCAAAGCATGGATTCTTTGCCTCATGGGCACTTTCATGACCTCCAAACATTTAGTTACTACCACTGCTTTCAAAAGACTGAAGAACAAGAATCTGTGCTGATAACAAGATGCCCTTAACAGTAAAAGTATAGTCTCAGGCTGGTTGAACACATGTGAAGAGAAAATGACAGTGACAGCTGAAAACCACAAACCAAACTTGAAGATTTATCTAGAGAGCTGTGCAGACTAAAGTAATAAACAGAGATTTCAAATGATAGATACATACAGGGAACTATCAAAGATCTGGAATATGACATTCTTATTTTCAGTGAAAAAAATTAAGGGATAAGTACTACTTGCTCCTGTTCTAACGATACATATCTCCATCATAGCTTATTGGAAGCATCCACAAAAAGGATCATAAAATGGGATAGGAATTTAATAGAACACACTCTTTCTTTACAATTACCAGATCTACTTGCTTTATATTGATCTAAAGACAGGCTTCACAGAAGTAGGAGGTAACATCCAAGACTAAGTGAAATTGGCTTCAAAAGATTTTTCAGATTCTTAAAACTGGCATCCACATCACAGCACAGTTTTGATTGCACAGCAACAAAGAAGGAAAAAAACCCACATAAACTGAACTAGGGACCCCTCAGTGGAATGAATCACAGCTTTTACTTTCAACAACGTCAACTCTCAAAGATTGTCAGACCTTCTCATCACCAAAGCAACAAAGCTGCCAGTTGACTGGAATCAGCTTGGTCACAAAGTTTAGTTTCTCTTTATATCCCTGTTGTAACTGTCCAGTAAAGTGTAACTCTGAAAAATGGAAAAACACCCTGTTTAGAAAAGGGACTAATAAAAAAGCAAGAATGCCTAGAGGTTGGAAGATAAGTAAACGATATATCCAAATCCAATTGGACTTCTTCAGCTTTTTATTTTCCTTTTTTTCCTCCCTAAATGCCATATCACAAGGACTCTTTTTTTCTTCCTCTTGTCTGCTACACACAACCATGATACCAGAATACAAACCTTCATATTCCTTGAAAGAAGCATGGTATCACTTCATAGTTCAAATACCTTTTGCAGGCTCCAACAATCTCTTATTTATCACTGAAGTGCTGAAAAGATGTAAGCTATCCAGGACCTGGGATATTTCTCCTTCACCTCTTCCATTTTCATGTATTTCCTAAGATCGCCAAATTGTCTGGAGTCATGAGATGTGAGAAATTATTGCTTCATTGAAATAGAAAGAGCTGTGTTATTTCGGCTGGTGCTACTCTTATTCTGTTCTATGCATATTTCTGTACAAAACTGGCTTCCATCAGTGAAACCTAATGCCAGAAGAGACTTCTCATGCAAACTTACACAAGTACAGTTGCAGTTAGATGTCTCAGTTATAATTTTTTCCACTATGGTTTTTATGCCACCTCCTGCCCTCTCATCCAAGTTCTCTTCAACCTACTGTCCCTTAAGTTAACCAAGTAGAAGTTCCACATGACACCTAGTAGAGTGCTTTAGGGAAGGCAAAAAGAAAGAACACATCCATTTTAAACGTTGAGTCACCTTGTGTGCTAGTTTTGGCCGGGGTAGAAATAATGTTCTTCACAGTGATTGGTACGGTGTTGTGTTTTGGTTTTGTGCTGAACACAGAGCTGATAATATTTTTGTTATTGCTGAGCAGGATGTACACAAAGTCAAGGCCTTTTCTGCTTTTCATACTGCCATGTTGGCAAGGAATTTGGAGGTGCTTGGGAGGAGACACAGCTGGGACAGGTGACCCAAACTGACCAAAGAGATACTCCAGGTCATATGACATCATGCTCAGTGCATGGCTTTTGCTTGCCCTATTAAACTGTATTTATCTCCACCCATGAGTTTTCTGGCTTTTATCCCTCCACTTCTCTCCCTGATCCTGCTGGCGGGAGAACAAGCGAGCGGCTGCATCGGACTTGGCTGCTGGCTGGGGTTAACCCACAACATCCTGTCAGGAATGCCTGTGCTCTTTCTTATTGCTAACTTGTGACTGAGATGGGTGCAAAGATACCCCTTTAACATTTTGATAAGTCAATAAATGGCAACTTCGTCATGGATCATCACCATCTACAACTGTTGGATGGAAATATGCACCATAGCTATAATCAGATCATATCAAATGGCATCACAGGCAGCTCAAATGTCAATTCCTCCTTCCTTTCAGTATCTGAAAGAAAATACCTCAAAAGATCACTTCACAAGACACAACCATAGCCAGGCTTCTCTAGCCATTAGAAGTTACTCAGAGAAAGACATGAGTGTTTTTGGGCTCGTTATTCACAAGACGAGTCCCAAGTAGCTCAGAGCAAGACCTCTGTCATAATTAAAAAGTACCAAGGCTTTGCCTTAGGAACAGCCCTTGAACCCTGTACTGCTGAGGTGAAAGTCATAGAGACAAGTACCTGTCAAATATCTAATCAATAACAATCACCACTACCTGGACAAAACCTGGATTAAAAGTACTACCAGGAATGAAGCACAAAGATGGGTAAGTATGTGCCTCCCTATATACCACAAGATTTCACAGAATCACTCAGGTAGACCCGTAAGATCATTGAGTCCGATCATTGACCTAACACCGTCAAGTCTGCCATGAAACCCTGTCACTAAGCACCCATCTTCACATCTTTTAATTACCTCCAGGGATGGTGACTCCACTGCTTTCCTGGGTCTGAAGCTTGTTCCAATGCTTCACAACCCTGTCAAAGAAGAAGTTTTTCCTAAGCCTTCCCTGGTGCAGCTTAAAAGCATTTTCTCTCCTGTTGCATGTTACTTGGGAGACAAGACTGATCCCCAACTCAATGCAATCTCCTGTCAGCTAACTGTAGAAATTGATAAGGTCCCCGTGAGCCTCCTTTTTTCGAGGGTAAACAACTCCAGTTCCCTCAGCTGCTCCTCTTAAGACTTGTGGTTCAGATCCTTCATGAGCATTGTTGCCCTTCTCTGGGCACACTCCAGCACTTTAATGTCTTTCTTGTAGTGAAGGACCCAAAACTGAACACAGTGTGTGGCCTCAACCAGTGCCAAGTACAAGGGGATAATCACTTCCCTAGTCCTGCTGGCAGCATTATTTCTAATACAAGACAACATGCCACTGGACTTCTTAGATACCTGGCACACAATTACCTGTGTATAATCTGGGGGACCTCAAGATGTAGTGATGTATCATTATGACATTTAACATACAGACACCCTGGAGTTGGAAGACAAGAACACTCACAATTTAAAAAATAGGTTTTTTTTTTTTTTACACCCACAGAGATACCGATGTGCCAAGATAAGCAAGAAGTCTAGCTCAGAGAATTCTGTATAAAAAATACTTTGAAAATAATTGCTTTCAGCTACATATAGTCATGCATAAACAAATACCCACTTTCATTTTAAGCACATCAAATGCACAAGATTATATGGTTTTATATACACAGAAGAAACACAATATGGTATAGAGCCTAAGCCAAGAAACAAATGCCTTGTGCTGGCTTTCTAGATTTCACTGTATGAAAGTTAAAAAGCACAGAACATTCCTGTAGCAGTAGTACTAATACACTGATATGAGTGGAAAAGGGGCAAAATAGAATCCTAGTAGTCTAATTAGCAGATGCAAGGAACAATATACTCATCTCTAAATTTTGAATGTAATAACATTCATTGCCTTTCAGATGCAGTTAAATAAATTAAATCATTAACGCACAGACTATTCAAGTCTGCTGCCTATTTTTAAATTATGACTACATGGTGGAGTCAGTAATGTCAAATATTCTTAAATGATAGTATGCATCTACATTTTCCCAGTGCTATGGAAAGATGAACTGTTAATTGTTGCATAGTATGAACTGCAAAGAATGTATAAAAATGTTCTTTAAATTCATTCCATATATATTTGGACAAAATTATTGGGCTGTTTTTAATTATGGGGGCAGTACACTGGTGCACAGAATCTTTTCACATAGAAAATATTTCAGGATCAATTGTGATGATTAGCTGTCACAGTGGGGAGAAAAAAAAAAGTATAAACAAGGCTACAACTAGAAAAATCTTTGTTAAGGCCTGTTACTCACTACTTTACATTTTACATCCCAGTAAATGATGGTAGCCACAAAACATTACTAAGATGACAGTAACTATTTCAAGGTACTTCAATGGCAGTTTGATTTGCAAAGATCATCACAATGAACAACAGTCAAAGCCATTTATGTGCCCTTGAAGTCAGGAGCCTGTCTGGGTGAAAAGGAAACCCACCAGCTTTTAACACCATATTATACTAGTATTATTTCACTATTATATAACACCTTTTTATGACTCCTCAGTCTCACTTAACATTTAATGATCTAAATTGATGCTGACTCAATCCTCTTCTCGAATGCATGGCAGCACCCCTCCCATGCTCCAACTTTAGCACTCACATGATTAGGCACTCAGCCAAGTTCACGGTCTGAGCTGGCCACTACAGCCCTGCCACAGGTAGTTTTACATGTCATGAATTCTTTTCAGAAAGGCAAGATTACAAAGTTCTTGCTGCAAGCAGACTAAGAACAAACAAGGTCATTTTTTACTACCAAACTATGTACTTAAAAGGATGTCAATAATCACATACTTGATACAGAAAATGAGGAGAGTACCTCAAAATGTCTCATGGAACCAGACTGGAGGTGGTTTTGGTGCTTTCATAGTAAACTCCAGTGTCTTAATGGATTATTTCAGTTGCTAAGATCAAGGCTTCATGTTAGGAGGCTTGAACTTTCAGAGCATAGTGTGTCTAAGATGAAGTCCTCCAGTTACTAAAGGCAGTGTCTGCTGCCTGCTCTGCTGATACAACACTTGGAGGAACAATGAAAAACAGCACAAGTTAAACAATAACAGAATTCTTTATTATTTTGTCATTTCACATGAGATAATGCCACTCTTGATTGTATTTCAATACATATTTTTTTATAAAGCCCTATGGCAAAGATATTTAATGTATTTTCAAAGCATTCAAATACATATTTCAACCAGAAACAATAAGTATTTCCAAGACATAGTGTAAATAATGTGAATACTTAAATTGCCAACATTTATGAAATTTTAAAGAAATGAGAAAATGCGTTCCAGTTCCAGTTCAATGGGCTTACTCGCATGCTGAGAGTTAAGCCTTTTCAGGTTGAATTGGATGAGTGACAAGACACTTAAAATCCTAAAAATATTTAGCAGTATATTACAACTCTTATCTTCCACTCATAAAACAGCAGCAAGTTTACTTTGGTGGTTTTGTTGCTGCTAGAAAAAAAACCCTAAAGGAAATAAAAGAAGAGTGGTTCAGGTTTTCAAAGGTTCTTTTGGGAGCTAGATATCTAAGTTTCATTAAAATTTAATGGGATTTATATGCTTGAAGATTTTAGGTTTCTTTAAAACCCAAGCCAAAACTGAATAATCTTAAAAGTTACAGAATTATTACAAGAGTAGAGTATAATGTTTGATTCACTTAAAATGCCAGCAATAACCATAACAGAAGAAGTTGCTCGACCAAACACATGTACCAGTTAAACTTCATCATCAAAGGTATCTGTATAATGGCAGAAAGTATAAAAGTAAAGAGTTTCATTTCTCTCTTTAGGGGTAATCAAATAAGACTAATAATGGCTTTATTTCCAATACTAAGAGGCTGTGGGTCAAAAAATAACGCATCGGCATAGTGATAAATTCTAATACAGATTCCATAGCAAAGAATGGTAGTCATTTGTTTTATTATCCTTCACATTTTTTTACTAGTTTACTGAAAAATAACTATTATGGAGAAGGATGATAAAACAAGAGACTGAAGACTGTATATTCATATGCATTATTTGATTTGTTTGACAAATCAATCTATATGTGAGGAGATGGTTGGACAAAATGTCTTTCAATTATTCTGTGATTCTAAGACATTCTTGAAATGCTTCAAGAAGAATATGTATTCTTTGCGGGGAACAGGGTCAGGGAGAGCAGAACTAACTGAACTGCACAGAAAATCAGAATTAAGATCTGAAATTGTAATTTTTTAAATCTGCATTTATAAATGCTCAACATTGCTAGAAATGTCTCAAGAAACTTCTGTTTTAAGATTACTCTCAGAAGTAGCAGATGTACATATAGAATAAGAGCTGCCAGAAGATGCAAGCCATACACCTTACCACATACAGTGGTATTCAAAGATATTAAATTCACATTCAAGATGTAGTATTTTATTGTATGGTATTATCTTAAATCCAGAACCAAGTGTAAAACCCTAGTTTTACAGTACAGATAGGTAAGCACAATAATGAAATTGTAAGCTTTTTAGCAAAGAACTGGTATTCCTTCACTCATACAGTATATACTAAACACTAGATCTTAAAAAGAGTTCATATATAGATTCTCTTCAATAGTGATTATAGAATGTGTATGTTATTTACCTAGAAGTCCAACTATAAGTAAAAAGACTTTAGAAACATTGCACTGTAAGAAACAGTAGTTGAATGTAGCACATCTACAGATGCAGGAGCAATGTTTTGTTCTTAAAAAAGAACATCCAGGAATTACATTACTTGTAATCACAACACCACCTCATGAGAATGATATAATAAATATTCTATTTCATCTTATTGTAAAGTTCTGAAAAAAACCAGCTTCCATTTTAATAATGTTTTGACCAGTTTGCTTTGTTTCTTAGTACAGACCTTTATTTAAAAAGTAACTATAAAAATGTCATCTTTGGGATCACTTTTTTCTAACAGAACTCCAAATTGGATCTGTACTATAAGTTAAAAAGAAAGAAACAACTTTCACTACTGATTTTTTTTAATTTTATACTTTATAATACATGAACTTTCAGACTTTCATACCAGTGGAAATAGAAAAATTCAGAAGACTTAATAAAATTTAAGTATGCTAATGTCCCTTAAAATATCATTTTTCTTATAAACCAATTAGAGGAAACTCCATCTTCTATATTGTGGTGGCTACATCATCGGTGTAATAGATGACAGTACCTCTACTGCCATCAGCTGGAGATGTAGATAACAGAGTGAGCAGAATTCAGTTGTCTGACTGTATTATCTAGTGCCCCTTCACATGCTACAGGTTATCAGGTGCCTGTACACAACCAGCAATTACCACTCATGATTTACAGGAGACTTGCAGCGATTTGATATCACTGGCTTAAGTGAAACCTGGTGGGATGAAACCTGTGACTGGAGTGCCCTGTTGGATGGTTACAGGCTCCTCAGAAGGGACAAACAAGGCAGAAGAGGCAGAGGGGTGACACTGTATATAACAGAAGAGTTAGAATGTATGGAGCTCACATTTGGCCATGGCACAGTTGAGAGACCTTGGGTAAGAATCAAGGGGCAAATAAATAATGTGGATGCCATTGTGGGAAGTCTAAAAATAATTGCAATGCAGAATATGTTAGCATGCATTTTCCAATCATTCAACAGATGTCATGGTAAAATTTTGATTATACAGAACTTATTGTACTACATTCTGTAGTAATGACTTTTGGTTGAAAAAACAATGTAGCACAGAAAAACCATAAACAAATGAGACCAACTCAAAGTCTGACCCACGTTAATCTGAAATTAGTTGAAAACTTGAAAAACTAGGATTTCTATAACCAAGCATCTTTTTTCCACAATGCCTTTTATCATCTGTCTGCTCAATTTAACTCCCTGAAGCTTAGAAATTCTTATAAAGCAACAGAAAACCAGGAAACTGGTCACATCATTTCACCTACACACCTTACTCTGTATTAAACTGCAAAATCCCACAATCTGAAATTTTGGCCCTTTGTTTTTATTTAGGGTTATGCAACCTCTCTCTTTTAATACAGAATTTGGTCAAACCAGAAGACAGGAAAGTTGCAGAAAACAACAGAATAGAAATAACTGAAATTGTTAATACTTAAGAACTAAGGTTTACTTACTATTGACATCAGTGTTAGTATGTAGTGCTGTAAATTCTGCCCATGGTGACGAACCATTTTGGTGTCAGCTGTAACCATCACTTCTACATATCTTGGATAGGAGAGAAAACGCTTTTTCCTGGAATGTGGATTGCCATGATCTTCTGTAGAGAGGTTACTTAAAGCATACTCTAAACCAAGAGACTTCTGTAAAACACTGCTCCCTTCATTGAAACTGTCGAAGGTTGAACGTAATAAAGTGCTCTTCAACTCTTTATCTGTAAAGTAAAAAAGATTTACTGTTTTGAATGCAGTTCCTAAATTTAAAAAGAGGCAAAAGGCTGCCCAAAATACACAAAGCAAACTTACGTTTATGATCTTATTTTCAAGAGAAACAGTGCAAGAACTAAAAAAATATATGAAATACAGAAGACTGTAATAGGAACATCAAATTAGATGTCTTGTACATTATATAGTTCTACCATAAATAGATTCTTTGTTAAAAAATTAGTTATGAGACATCAATATTCCATAGTTCCTACAATGCAGTATAATCCAAACAGGCAGGCTGAAAGGAGATAAGCACTAAAACTTAAGCAGTAAAACAAAGGAAATAAGTTAGTTAAACAAAACACATTTTTTACACACAAACTTTAGGCATCAACAGAACAAATCAAAACAAATTAGGCCCAACTCCTGAATTCATGTCTCTACTGACTTTTAAATTTACATAACATTATATAGAGTTTACTTTATAAGCAAGTACGTATCAAAAACCTTCAGTGACTTTCTTGACAACTTTGTTAATATTCATTATGTAGGATCAGGTTCTAAAGGAAATACACAGTCTCAGATACCTCCAAACTAAGTACTGTAATACTTCCAATAATGCTGTACAGTCCAGCCACCAGAGGATTCTGATGTCTGACACATAACATCCGTACATTTATCAGAATCACATTAGCAACAGATCACATAAAAAAACTTAACTGAAGAGCATATCTGTGCTCTAACTACTCTTCAGAACTTATGCAGCTAACTTCAGCACCCTCAGAACAAACCTCCTCTGCCTTTCTGGAAGCTAGATTTCCTTCTTACAAAGTACCTGCCAAAGGATATATCTCCTAATCATTTTATTCTAATGACTTAATGACTATAGCACTGACCCAAGAATTCAAACCACAATTCTGTCAATCCTGAAGTTGAGCGGATTTAAATCCATGCATACCACTAACCAAGGGAAGAGACCTCATCTGTAAACTTTAAGCTGCTTTTGATAGATCAATAGTGTCCTCTTTAAAGATAGGGCACAATACAGCCAGAAAGAAAGAGACAACAAGCACCTTAAGGTTTACTGAGCAATTTTTAAAAGTCATTCACAAAATACAGCTATAATAATTGTGAAACCATTAGCACTAACAACAGTGAGGGAAGAATGTGAGGCCTGGCCTTGGTAAGGAGCTAGATCATGAAAACATACATATATTATATGGGTTCAGACTGGATGAGTTGGATGCACTGAAGAGAACTGGCTGAAGCAATTTCACATGTGCAGTATCTTTACTAGGTCACAGGTCTCTGAGATTCCAGAGTACTGGCAAAATGGGAAACAGCATTTATGTTTAAAATGGGAATTAACAGATGATCTAAATTTATGGACCGGCCAAGCACAAATCAAAAACTAGAAATCAACAAGTGGATGAGTAAGAACTATTGTACTTATTGAAAACATATTATGGAAAACTCAAGTTTTCATGGAAGCAGGATTTATGGATGGAGGAAATCCAACAGATATCCTATCCTGGCTTGAGTAAGACATATATCACATAGTCAAAATAATTTTTCATTGGCAAGTTAATTTTAGAAAAAAAAACAGTACAAAGCAAAGAAAAGATTAGGTAGACAATTTTAGAATTATCATAGTTCATTTTCAAACTAAATATGTATACTGAATGCTATGCCTGTCCATATCCTCTGTCAAGGTTCCCTTACAAGATAAAGAGAACCTCACAAGTACTGCTAGATATACTCTCTTCCTCTGTGAAGGAAGGCTATGAATAACCAGACAAGACTAGCATTAACAGAGACATACTTCTTCTTTAGAAGAACAGAAATACAGAAACACTAGGTTTTTCTTAAAGAACATTTTTGCAACTTCACTCCTCCCAAAATGACAGTAATCCCTTGCTCACAATCTTTTGTAACTGTTCTAGCAAATTAAAAGGGAGAAGATTACTATATTCTTAGTGCTTGGACCCTTTTTCTCACATTTTAACTTGTTTACATTAATAGAATTCTTATATGCAATATAGAAAAAACCCCCACAAAATAAACTGAAATATCTCTAATATGATTCAGTACATATTATTCATCATTGAAAAAATAAAAAGACACAGGAATAACAACACTTGCTTGATCAGAAGGGTTGCTTTCAGGTCTTAGTATCTGCGGAAAAGCAGAATTCTCCACAAATTGTTTCAGAATATAAAACATGTTTTAAGAACTTTCCAAAATTAAAAACACTAGTCACCCAAGCTACATCTTTTTATTTGATCTTTATATTTTCAACCATCTGGATAGATATTCCTTAAGAAAATAAAGTTAAATTATATTATTTTCCTTTTCTTCCAATAGTCATATTTATGCACTCAACCTTGCTTAAACATTCCTGAAGTGTATATACATTCAAAATGCATAAATGCAGATTTTAATCTCATTAAAGGTGTAGAATTTTAATTAGACAGAAAGTTGCTAAATGCCAACCTGAAGAGAATATAAACTGCTTTCACCTCTTGTGAATCTCCACATGCTTGCATTTTCTTTGAAGCAAATAAACAAAGCCTGTATGCTTCTATTAAAAGCAAAACAAAGGAATTTATGTCACCAGGCTTAAAAAAATAATTTTATTTCCAACACAATGAAAAATAGTTTTAAAATGGTACTAGCATGACAGTAGAGGTTAAGTACATTGCTTCAGTGGGAGCTTCAAAGGCTTCTACATCATTTTATCCTAAAAGCAAATGATATTTCAGTGTTTAGAATGAGTCTGTGGACACCTACAATTTCAAATAACTCCTTTCTAACCTAAAACTCACCACTGTTTAGTTTTTGTACTTTGTTCGAACTGCTGCATGCATAACTGTGAAAACCAAATACTGAAAGTTTTCTACCACGAGAAAACATATTAAAGCACAGTGCTTTCTATTCACAGAATTATAGAATCAGTAAGGTTGGAAAAGATCTCCAACATCAAATCCAACCTTTGACCGAACACTGCCATGTCAACTAAACCATGGCACTAAGTGCCCTGTCCAGTTGTTTCTTGAACATCTCCAGGGATGATCACTCAAACCGTTTCACTGGGCAGCCTGTTCCAATGCTTAACTATCCCTTCAGTGAAGAAATTCTTTCTGATGTGCCACCTGAATCTCTGGACACAGTGTCAGGCCATTTCCTCTTGTCCTACTGCTAGTTGCCTGGGAGAAGAGGCCAACCCCCACCTTGCTAACGCCTCCTTTCAGGTAGTTATAGAAAGCAATAAGGTCTCTCTCCCTGAGACTTTTTCCCCACCTGGAGGCTAAGCAACCTCAGCTCTGCCAGCCACTCCTCATAAGACTTACTCTCTAGACCCTTCATCAGCTTCATTGCCCTTCTCTCAACATGCTCCAGGCACCTCACTGTCTTTCTTGTAGTGAGGGGTGTGGAACTTGACAGAAGGTAAAGTATCACCAGTGCCAAGTACAGGGGGATAATCACTTCCCTAGTCCTGTTGGCCACACCATTTTTGATACAGGCTAGGACGCCACTGGCCTTCTCGGCCTCCTGGGCACGTTGTTGGCTCATGGTCAGCTGCTGTCAACCAGCACTCCCAGGTCCTTTTCTGCTGGGTTGGTTTCCAGCCACTCTTCCCCCAGCCTGAAGCACTGCATGGGGCTAGTGTGACCCAAACGAAGGACTCAGTGCTTCACCTTATTGTACCTCATACAATAAGCCTCAGCCTATTGATGCAGCCTGTCCAGATCACTCTGCAGAGAGGCCTTCCTGCCCTCCAGCAGACTAACAGTCCCATCTGGTCTGGTCTCATCTGTGAACTAAGGGTGCACTCAATCCCCTCTCCCAGATAATCAATAAAGATATTAAACAGGACTGGCCACAATACTGACCCTTGGGGAACACCACTGGGGATCAGCCATCACTTGGATGTAGTTCTGTTCACCACCACACTCTGGGCCTGACCATCCATCCAGTTTTCAACTTAGTGAAGAGTCACCTGTCCAATCCATGGGCTGCCAGCTTCACCAGCATAATGCTCTGGGATACTGTATCAGGCTTTACTGAAGTCCTGGTAGACTACATCCACCGCTTTTCCCTGATCCACTAGGTTAGTCACCTGGTCATAAAAGGATATCAGGCTGGTCAAGCAGGACCTTTCTTTCCTAAAACCATGCTAACTGGGCCTGATCACCCCGTCGTTCCGTAGGTGCCACGTGATCACATTCAAGATAATCTGTTCCCCAACCTTTCTCGGCACCAAGGACAGGCTGACAGGTTCCTTCCAACCCTTCTTTTAGATGAACATCACATTGGCCAACCTTTATCTCTCTGGGACTGCCCCTATTAACCAGGACTGATAATAAATGACGGAGAGTGGCTTGGTAAGCTCTTCTGCCAGCTCCCTCAGTACACTTGGGTTAGTCCCAACTGGCCTCAGAGACTTGTGTCTAAGTGGCACAGAGGTTGTTACTTTCCCCTGGATTGCAGGGTTCCATTCTGCTCCTCATCCCTGTCTACCAGCTCAGGGGGTTGGTCTGTCTGTTGAAGATTGAGTCAAAAAAGGCAGTAAGTACCTCAGTCATTTCCTCATCCTCAGTTACAATGTTTCCTTCTCCATATACAATAAAGGACGGTGATTTTCCTTAGCCCTCCTTTTATTGTTAGTGTATTAATAAAAACACTTTCTGTTATCTTTCACGGCAGTGGTCACATTGAGTTCTAGTTGAGCTTTTGCCTTTCTAATTTTCTTTCTACATGGCCTAACCACATCCTTGTTCTCTTGATGAGTTGCCTGCCCCTTCTTCCAAAGGTCATAAACTCTTTTTTTCTCCCAGGTTCTCACAAAAGTTCCCTGTTCAGTCAGGCTAGTCTTCCCTAATGGCTCATCTACTGGCACGTAGGCATGGCCTGCTCCTGAACCTTTAAGATTTCTTCCTTAAATCATGTCCACGCTTCCTGGATCCCTTTATTATTAAGGATTATTAAGTCTCCCAAGAGACTCTCTGAACCAGTGCCCTAAACAGGACAAAGTCCTCACTCTGTAAGTCCAAGGCAGAAGTTTGTTGACCCCCTTCCTTATTTCACCCCGAATAAAAAATGCTATAATTTCATGGTCGCTATGCCTGAGACAGCCTCTGACCACCACATCTTCCATCAGCCCCTTTCTTCCCATGAACAGGTCTAGTGGGACACCACCCCTGGTGGGCTCACTTACCAGCTGTGTCTGGAAGTTATCTTCCACTCACTCCAGGAACCTCCTAGACTGTCTCCTCTTCATTGTATTGAGTTTCTGTCTTGTGAAATATTAGCCAGCGGCTTATAGAATACTTCAACCACCTCTTCATCCTGGTTGGGTGGTCTATAACAGACTCCCACCAGGATATCTGCTTCATTAGTCTTCCCCCTGATCCTTACCTCTAGGCACTTAACCTTATCATCATTATCCTTCAGCTCTGTACAGTCAAACCACTCCCTAAAGCACAAACACACTCCACCACCTCTCTTTCCTTGCCTGTCCTTTCCGAAGAGCTTGTAGACATCCATTGCAGCACTCCAGTCATGTGAGTCATCCCAGCACGTTTCCATGATGGTGACTACATCACAACTTTACTGCTGCACAAACGCTTTCAGGTCCTCCTCTTTGTTTCCTATACTGTGTGCACTGCTGTAGATGCACTTCAGCTGGGCTATTTCATGCCCGGCACTGGTGTGACATCCCCAGGCTCATCTCTTGTGACCTTTATCTTACCCCTTCCCCCCTTCAAACTTAGTTTAAAGCCTACTCAATCAGCCCTGCCAACACCTGGGCTAGAATCCTTTTCCCCTTTTAGACACGTGAACCCCATCTGTCTCCAGCCTGGTGCCAGGTAAACCTGGATCAAAAGAGACAAAATTCCAAGGATGGCACCAGTCTTTAAGCCACTTGTTCATCAGGTGGGTTCTTCCATTCCTTTAGGCATTCTTCCCTGCTACCAAAGGGACTAGGTAAAACACCACCTATGACAACTGGTCATAAAGGGACAGCTGGTCCCTTTAACCAGCTGTCCTAGTGCCCTGAAGTCCTTTTTGATTACCTCAGGACTTCTTAGCCTTTTCACTACTAACCCAGACAACAAGAAGTGGGTAATAACCAGAGGGCCATGATTATGATTAATATAAATACTGTGAATCTATGAAAGTACAACCATTTCCTTGTCATGTATCCTAATAATATGCTTGTAAATCACTCTGCTAGATTTTAAATAAAACTAAATATTATGAAAATGTAACATGAATAAATTATTAAAATACTCATAAGGACAAAAATCTACATTAATGGGTAATGCTGCATACTCCCACTATTAAGGAAGACAGATGTCCTCCACTATCTGTTAAACTTACAGTAAGTTTATCATCTTTTGTGAATATAAGCAAAAACTCTCATGGATCTACTCTTTCAGAGTTTACATATGGGACAACGTAGGTATAAAACCAAATTCACCAAGAAGTTCTTGCAATATCGTAATTTTTTTTTCTTTTACATGCGCATCCTGTCCCACCTTTGATTTAACCACTGTCAGAAAACAAAAGGAATGGCTGCCAAGCCTATGTGAAAGAAACATGTAAGTTCTAATAGAACAATTTGAAGAAATATTATTTATGACATTAAAACTTGCCTGGTTTTTTTTAAACATATCTGACATTTGAAAAAGTCACAATGAAATTTAAAGTATGACTATACCTGAAACTTCACAAGGTTTATGGGATTTCTGATACTTTTTTTTAAGTTCTTCATGCCTGTATATAAGATGCGGTTTGTTATGTTCATCTTCATGTTCACCTCCATCTGCTTTCATCAGAGGTTCTACAATATATTCACCATCATGTGCCTTAAAGGTGCCCATCTGAAAGTAAGAGAAGTAATTGATTTATTTTCCACTAAAAATACTGATAAATGTAATTGAAAAAAAATTATTTATGGTAATATTTTGAAGTTAATGATAGCACATTTGCATGTGAGACAAAGGAAACCTTAGTGGACACTGGAGAAGGAAGCTGAAAGGTGAGGCAAGAGAAGTTTGCTTTCAGCGTAACTCAGACTACTTTGTATTAACAAGGCATCACAGGTAATCACTATGAAGAGTTAAAGAAACAAAAGATATCACATAAATCAAAACTAGATATAACCAAGCAGGACCAGTTGGGCACTGTGCAAAGGAGAGCAGAGGCCACCAAGAACTTCAGAATTTGAGTGCTGTCCAAATTCCAGACTGATTTGTTGCCTTCTGTCCTTATCACAATTTATAGTATTTTTTTTAATTTCCTTTTCCCCATAGATTAAAAACTGTGTTACCCTCATAGTCTTTTTAAAGACTTTTAGATGAGTACCAGGGATTCAGAGATGACAGTGTCATTAAAATGTTTTCCTCCTTGATTCCCTCAACACACACCTCACCCATTGCACACACACATGCACAACTATGTAAGGGGAACCAAAAGAACTTGATTACCAACAACAGCACTGGCACACACACAAAGAAAAAGAACAGAAAGTAAGCTCCTTTCCTGCAGCCCCTCCTGCTCCATAATTTTTTTAATTATGAAATCCTAAAACAGAATCCCTTCTTTCTCACTGCACTTTTAACCAAATTCATACTTTGCTATGGCTTAGGCACTTACTTTAGGAGACCCTGAGGAGGAAAACAGATGTAAGAATTTCATCAAATTATTTTCAGATTTTTTAGCAAGTACCTCACTTCAGCCAATTAAGCACCTTGAGTGAGTAGCCGCACTGCATCCTGACATGTTTTGACAATGAGGCATGCTGATCAATAAAATAATAGCAACATTCTACATAACATGCTTTGAGAGATTAAATGTTTGTGCCAACCTTGAACCTACAGGTTACAGAGAGAGTGGCAGAGCAGGAGTAATGAGAAGAGAAGCAAGAATAGGTTTGGGGTTTTTTTAAAACAACTTACTAAGTCTTTTAAAAACTGCTGCAGACTACCTTACAGTCCAGGGTATTGTACTGGAATTATAATATCCCCTTGAACTTGGGATCCTTCTAAGCAGTTATCAGTATTCTTTGTATAAGACTCTGTTAGGCTTCAGGCACGTGTCAGAATATCTGTAAGCTTGCCAGATACATGACATTATTAAAGATATTGTAAACACAGTGTGGATGGATCCTGTGCATCAACTTTGTAGCAGAATGAAAAAAAAAGACACAGATGAATAGTATTTTCCTTTCAAGACTGTTTAACTCGCAAAAGCACTTTTCCCCTTCAGCTTCATTTAAATTCTTTGCAAGTAGTCTTCATGCTAGATCCTTTATACATTCAGTTTAGCCTTCTCATTTCCAGTGTTTCCAGGGCATGTAATTTGTAGAGGACAGCAGATCGAGCATACTGAGAATGCCATGGGTCTCCTTGGAAAAGGCCTCAGGAAAACAGACAGGACACAGCTTGTCAGTGAGTCCTAAGGTGCAACCTTTTGGGAAAAATGACAGGGACAGACAAGGAGCCTGCCACTCAGGGGCAAAGCATCAATTCTTACTGCTAAGATTCACAAGAGTCTTTATTACATATATTATTAAAGTTCCATGAAACAAAACACTATATATTTGATGCCACACTATGAATCAACTAACAAGCTAATTAATTCTTTTCTCCTGACATACCATTAACCTTATTTCTAAATAACAGACATTTAAAGCATGTTCTTTAATGAAGACTAAACTTTAGTGCTTTATTTCACACATACATTTTACTTCCATCCTATTATTTCAAAAAGGTAGAGCAGATATTCTGAATTTGTATTTTCAATGCCTTTTCCAAAGAAACTTCAGACTTTACAAAGAAATGGTTTCAGCTACCACAAATACACAGGTTATGAGCATAGTAGCCCAGAACTAAAAAAGATAGAGTTTGTACTACATTTTAAACTAAACTCAACTCCAAGAATAGAGTATCAGACTTCCACTGAAAAAGATGAACTTCAAGAACATGACTCAAGACTACATTATTTTTTCTACACTTTCACCCTAAAAAAAAAAAAAGGTAAAAAAATACCAAACACTAGGACATGTTTTTTATTAAGTCTCCTCACTTTTAAAATTCACAATAACACACTATAAATTTACACGCCAAAAAATTAAGACAGACAATTGAAAGAGAAGAATCCTATATTATGCTTCATGACCTCAGAATTATTCTTAGTTTTTTGTTTTAAATCAAAAGATTAGTATAAGATGGAATAATAGTGTCTTTAAGACTAGAGAGTCCACCCTTACAGATACCTGGGATAACTATTTTAGAAAAATGGAGTCAAGCTTCTTTTCACTTGTCCACTCTTTGGCCCACTGAGTCTGGCACAGTATCCCAGAATCAACTGCCTGTTGAAATAGGGAAGAAATAGCTGAGCAAATATCTGTAAGGCAATAAGCTTTCATCCTTTCTTCAATGAATTCTCTTCAACAACATATGGTAAACTTGTATCTACAGATGGCTGAGTATTGGGTTTGAGTAGCCAGGTTTTGGTAGTGGGAAGGCTACAGGGGTGGCTTCCGTGAGAAGCTGCCAGAAGCTTCCCCCATGTCCAGCAGAGCCAATGCCAGCTGGCTCCAGGATGGACCCATCACTGGCCAAGGCCAAGCCAATCAGGAATGAGAGTAATGCCTTTGTGATAATATATTTAAGAAGGAAAAAAAAAAGTTACTGTGCAGGTGAAAATTGTAGGCAGAGAAGAGCAGACAGAGCACATGTGAATAGCAATGCAGAGAGCAGGGTCAGTAGAGAAGGAGGGACAGGAGGTGCTCCAGGCACTGGAGCTGAGGTTCCCCTGTAGCCTGTGGTGCAGACTATGGTGAGACAGCTGTGCCACTGCTGAGGAGATCTTGTGGAGGACCATGGGAATGCAGAGATCCACCTGCAGCCCAGGGACGAGCCCAGTCCAGAATAGGTGGATGCTTGAAGAAGGCTGTGACCCTGTGAGGGGCCCATGCTGGAGCAGGGTCCTGGTAAGGACCTGATGAACCATGGGGAGAGCAGCCCATGCTGGAGAAGCTTTTCCTGGTAGGACTTGTGGCCCAGTGGCGATCCACACTGGAGCAGACTGTGCCTGAAAGACTGCAGCCCGTGGAAAAATGACATGTTACAGCAGTTTGTGAAGAACTGTTGCCTGTGGGATGAACTCATGCCAGAGAATTTCATGGAGGACTGTCTCCCATGGGAAGGACCCCAGGCTGGAGCAGGGGAAGAACTCTTTTCCCTGTGCAGCAGTAGAAACAACCTGTGATGAACTGATTGTAACCTCCATTCCTCTTCTCCCTGAGCCGCTGGTGGGGACGAGGTAGAATTCTGAAGGAGATAGGAGTGGAGGGAAGGCATTTTTAAGATTTATTTTACTTCCCATTCTCCTCCTCTGATTCTGTTAGTAATAAATTTTATGAATATCCCCATTTTGAGTCTGTTTTGCCCATGATGGTGATTGGTGACCTCTCCCAGTCCTTATCTCAACTTATGAACCCTTAGTTATATTTTTTCTCCTCTGTCCAGTTGCAGAGGTGAGTGAGAGAGTAGCTTCAGTGGGTACCTGGTGTCTAGCCAGGATCAACCCACTACAGTCACTCAAATCATCTAACAAGAAATCTGCCTGAAATGTTCTATTTCTGTGCTCAGATAAAGACATAAAAGTACATTTAAAAGATCTCTTCAGAAGTGGAGTACAAAATTGAAAAGCCTCTTGCACATCATAAATAAGTGCTCCAAAGAAGAAGTGCTACCCAGGACTATGTATATATTTGAGGAAATCTATGGGAAAACCCATAGGAAAATGATAACTTATTTTTTGGATTTAAGATTATTAATGAGTTAGATACTTTATATTAAATCAAGATTCAGTGGATCAACACAGCTACTCAGTGACTTAAAACTGTATAGTCTTAACCAATGTATTTGCTCTATTCCAAGAGTAATAGAAATTAATATTGCAGAATTTATGGTTAAAGAATGCACCAGGCCCATTTACAAATTAAATCTTTGTCTATAATGGCAACTTCACAGAGCACATGGAAAATATAAGGGATAATATAAGGGATAATATAAGGGGACACATAAGGGACACATAAGGGACACATAAGGGACACATACCAGGTTTCAGAACCGAGGAACTAATCTTAATATGTCCAACAGCACAATTGGAAAGGTTTCATAAAAATTCTCAAAGAATAAGTGAACTTCTGGAAAACATGACTCTAAACTGGCAGACTCCCTTCAAGGTAAGCTCTGCTCCTGTGCTCAAGTACTTTTCATGCCCTCAAGGTACAGCTTCTTAACTCAAAAACCTGCAAGTACTTTGCAGCAAGAGCTCTTTAATGGTCAAAGTAAATTACAACCCCCCTTCCTTTTGTATTATTCTCTTCCTCTCTTACATCCCTCCCTCTTGTGTTTACTCAAAGCTCTTGAATAATACCAGAAGCCCTTCACTTTTTTCTTCCTGCTTCGCTGTTTTGTTTTCTAATGAAAGATTAACGCAGTATAACTTAATTAGTTCACTAAAGAAAGAAGGATTAGAGGTTATCTGACCATGGTACACTGCCAACGTCAAGAGGAAGTATTTCTACTACAAGATAATTCAGTCAGAAACACAACAAGAGTGAGTGATTGCAAGTTAATGTTTTAAGACCATAGCTAATATAATAAGGAAATAGCAATAAAATCATAAATAATACACCAGCTAAGTAGATGGGAAGAAATATCTAGCAATGAATGTTTTCTTACAGAACTCCTTTTCAGAAGTGACTGAAAGAAACATTATGTTTGAAGTTCTTAGAAAGAGAATAAAATGCTAAAAGTTTGTTATAGGCAAAAAAACCCTTCCATTGTAGGTTTGACTGTGATCTAACTACATCTTCTTACAAGTTCTGTGATGTTAATATTTCAGAAGCTGACAGTAATCACACCTTTAGCATGCTTACTCATACTTTCAAAAGAATTGATGTGGCATTCACCTAAGCTTGGAAGCATCCAGGTCTGCAAAGGCACATAACCACTGGTTAAATAAAATTACATAATTCCAAATTGA
This sequence comes from Formicarius rufipectus, assembly GCA_013399695.1. NCBI lineage: Eukaryota > Metazoa > Chordata > Aves > Passeriformes > Formicariidae > Formicarius > Formicarius rufipectus. The sequence goes on from VXAU01004456.1 coordinate 415,181, forward strand.
AATTTAATTTCCATGTAAAAGCCTAAAGACATCTTACCTACTTTTAAGTTTAGATCACACTTTATCTAACCATACTGATAACCAAAGCACTGGTTCCAGGGTCCTTTCTGCCAAGTTTTCACTCAGGAACAAATAACACATAGAGGAAAAGATTATTCTTGCAGGAAGTATAAAACCTAGCACTAGGTACCCTGAACATCACTTTGGAAAGCCATTGTAGGCAAGAAAGTCTGGTTGAAACCTAATGAAAACCATGTTGCAGGAGTTTCTAAATAAAATTTGTAACAAAAAATCGCAGAGAACTTAAGAGAATGTTACAATAACAATCTCAAAGCCAGCTGGAAAGATCAGAGATTCATGGCAATTAGTAAGATTCACTGGAATGGAAAGAAGAGAAAGAGGCTGCTTATTTATTTTTACCTTTATATACAATTCACAGTGGACAAGCTAGACAAGTCAACAAAAAATGCACATAACAGTTTTTTTCATAGTTATATACATGGAGATTACATTACAGAAAGGTAGCTCTTCTGCAATGTCTGTTGAAATTGGCAAAACAAAATGTATATGCAAAAAAAATGGATTTTTTTGTTTGTTTGTTTGGGGATGTTTTTGTGGGAGGGAGTGGGTTGTTGGCTTTGATTTTTGGTTTTTATAGAGTTTGGTTTTAACACCTAAAATATAATCAAGCTAAGTATTCTGACAGAACACAGACCTAGAGGATCCATAGCCTTGACCATATCAGATAATGCTAACAAATTTACATTTGCAACTTATCTCCATTTAAATAGAACTTCTTAGTTTTGATCTTTTCAAGTACACACAGAACCACCTTTTTTCTCTCAGCGGGGGACGAAGAGTTCTATATAGTCCTTTCAAACTCCTAAGTACCATCAGGCAGTTATCACTCAAGTACACACAAAGTTTGGTTAGATTTTCACCTTAGTCAGCCACACCAGCTCAAGCTACCCTAAGTACTTCTGTCAATATGTGCATTCCCAAAAGGTATAACCTGTTCTCCCAGGGTCTGGCTTTGTTACTATAATCTTGCCATTTTCTGCATGACGGTAAATCAGAAACAGAATGAGAACAGAAACTAACACAGACACATAATCTCGAGTGGGAAGGCTATCTGTTTCAGGAGCACAATTTCCTGTGATACACAGTGACTAACTGTTGACTGCCACCTGCAGCTGGAAGCATTAACTTGAGACAAACAAACAAACAAGAAAAAACCAAAACAAATCAAGCAAACAAANTAAGTAAATCAAACTTCCTGTGGCTGTCCACAGCTTTCCAGCAATTTCACCTGTGTCACATAGATCCAAACTATAAAAGCAGTAGTTAAGAACTGACTGTGGCCATCAGAACAATTTATTTGGCAAACAGAATGTGCCCGAGTAGCCACCAGGGAGGAAGGCCACCAGACACAGGATGTGGGAAAAAGGCAGGCCACCAACAGCGGAGCACCCTTCACATAAAATGTTACATAAGCAGGTCCCAGACTGTGTCAAGGACAATTCATGAAGAACAGCTCATGAACAGGGAGACATATACTCAAGTCCCACTGCTTTGAGAAGATGTTTTCTGTGACAGACCTTCAGCTGCCCAATCTGCAACTCCATGTATTTTCTCAGTTTACAACTGAGATTTACCAATCATATTTGCTGACCTGTGCTGGCCCATGTGTGAAGGCAGAGCACCTGTGGAAATATTTTCTGGAAAAGTTGAGATGTAAAGAGCCTAGGAAAACCATACTGGAGAGTTTTCATGCTTTTTATAACAGCTGTATGGAGGGCCTAAGCTGTCTTACTATTGTATAACAAGTTGTGTTATAACTAGGGATTTTGCCAAGGCAAAGCAGAAATTGGTGCTGGGATACAGGATAACATGCAAGTGAATTCAAATGTTATGGTCCATTCTCAGATGTATATGAAATATGTATAGTGTGTATATGCGGGGAAAAAAAGCTTAAAAAAAGATGAGATAGTATATTTCATTCAGTCTGTGACCAGCAGATCAACTCTGGGAAGACTTCAGGCAACTGCAGCCATTAAAATAGACTCTTGCTGAAAAATGTTAGATCAAGCGTCACAGAAATATTTAAAAACTAGTCCTGATTGTTAGAATACATATAAGGGAAAAATTAATAGGAAAACCAACAAAAGTAAATTAGATGAAAATTACAAATGAAATCAAGTCAAGAGCAAAAGACTAAATAAACAGAAGAAAGCAGGAAAAAGAAAAATCAAATGAAAAGTCAAATTAAACAGTCAAGGACAAAAATCTTTCTCTAGACCTTTTCAATGTAGCAAAGATAGAGTTCAATATACTTCATCATCCCTTTCCTGCTGTTTAGATACAAAAACAATAGCCAACAAGAAAGACTATTGTATCTCTAACTTGCAAAGTAAATCCTTTCACTTGAAACCACTCCATGCTGATCAGAAACAGAGAAAATGCACAGGCATATAATGGAAGCACTGAAATTTTTCCTATTTTTGCAGAGATTCAGAGGCTGAAGTCTCATACCTATATGACAAGAGAAATCAAAACTACTAAGTGCAAGTCATCACATCAGCCAGTTATTAGCAGTAAGACTTAGTTTTTTCAAACAAGAATTCATTTTCTTGAGTTGATACTTCAATAGGACTTTTTTTCCTAGCTTCTGATGGAATCAGTACATTAAGATAAAAATCTATACTACCTAGTACGTGCTTTACAAATGCTCATAGGTTTATAAATGTGACCAGAATGCTGAAAACTATCCTGCCTTTTAGATTTAGAAGGTAATTTTTTTGAAGTGTCAGCTTGCAAGTTAAAGCATTAAGTTACATCAGAGTAAGCATATTTTCCATTTACAAATGTTAAAGCTTTCTTAGAAAAATTAATGTAGTTTGTTTCACTCACTGAAGTTAAGGAGCACAAAACCAGGGAGCAAATATCTGGAGTCTGTTACCTGCACCAGTTCTCCATAAGAAACTAGATGCTGGCTATATTAGCACTAGCTTCTAGCAAGTTTTTGTGCATTGGATTTTTTTAATCCAACAGTTTAAAAAAAAATAAAAATCNTTTTGTGGGAGGGAGTGGGTTGTTGGCTTTGATTTTTGGTTTTTATAGAGTTTGGTTTTAACACCTAAAATATAATCAAGCTAAGTATTCTGACAGAACACAGACCTAGAGGATCCATAGCCTTGACCATATCAGATAATGCTAACAAATTTACATTTGCAACTTATCTCCATTTAAATAGAACTTCTTAGTTTTGATCTTTTCAAGTACACACAGAACCACCTTTTTTCTCTCAGCGGGGGACGAAGAGTTCCATATAGTCCTTTCAAACTCCTAAGTACCATCAGGCAGTTATCACTCAAGTACACACAAAGTTTGGTTAGATTTTCACCTTAGTCAGCCACACCAGCTCAAGCTACCCTAAGTACTTCTGTCAATATGTGCATTCCCAAAAGGTATAACCTGTTCTCCCAGGGTCTGGCTTTGTTACTATAATCTTGCCATTTTCTGCATGACGGTAAATCAGAAACAGAATGAGAACAGAAACTAACACAGACACATAATCTCGAGTGGGAAGGCTATCTGTTTCAGGAGCACAATTTCCTGTGATACACAGTGACTAACTGTTGACTGCCACCTGCAGCTGGAAGCATTAACTTGAGACAAACAAACAAACAAGAAAAAACCAAAACAAATCAAGCAAACAAAAAACTGTTTGCGCACCATTTCAGTAATTTAGCTCACCTAGGGACAGCAAAGGGCCATATGTTGTGTCCCTTTGCCCTCACCTAACACTCCTATCACTCACAGTCATGCATAGAACCTTCTGTTTACTTCTTGGAAGTTTAATGAACATGTATAAATATTAAAAAAAAAAAAAGTATAAAATANCACCAGGGAGGAAGGCCACCAGACACAGGATGTGGGAAAAAGGCAGGCCACCAACAGCGGAGCACCCTTCACATAAAATGTTACATAAGCAGGTCCCAGACTGTGTCAAGGACAATTCATGAAGAACAGCTCATGAACAGGGAGACATATACTCAAGTCCCACTGCTTTGAGAAGATGTTTTCTGTGACAGACCTTCAGCTGCCCAATCTGCAACTCCATGTATTTTCTCAGTTTACAACTGAGATTTACCAATCATATTTGCTGACCTGTGCTGGCCCATGTGTGAAGGCAGAGCACCTGTGGAAATATTTTCTGGAAAAGTTGAGATGTAAAGAGCCTAGGAAAACCATACTGGAGAGTTTTCATGCTTTTTATAACAGCTGTATGGAGGGCCTAAGCTGTCTTACTATTGTATAACAAGTTGTGTTATAACTAGGGATTTTGCCAAGGCAAAGCAGAAATTGGTGCTGGGATACAGGATAACATGCAAGTGAATTCAAATGTTATGGTCCATTCTCAGATGTATATGAAATATGTATAGTGTGTATATGCGGGGAAAAAAAGCTTAAAAAAAGATGAGATAGTATATTTCATTCAGTCTGTGACCAGCAGATCAACTCTGGGAAGACTTCAGGCAACTGCAGCCATTAAAATAGACTCTTGCTGAAAAATGTTAGATCAAGCGTCACAGAAATATTTAAAAACTAGTCCTGATTGTTAGAATACATATAAGGGAAAAATTAATAGGAAAACCAACAAAAGTAAATTAGATGAAAATTACAAATGAAATCAAGTCAAGAGCAAAAGACTAAATAAACAGAAGAAAGCAGGAAAAAGAAAAATCAAATGAAAAGTCAAATTAAACAGTCAAGGACAAAAATCTTTCTCTAGACCTTTTCAATGTAGCAAAGATAGAGTTCAATATACTTCATCATCCCTTTCCTGCTGTTTAGATACAAAAACAATAGCCAACAAGAAAGACTATTGTATCTCTAACTTGCAAAGTAAATCCTTTCACTTGAAACCACTCCATGCTGATCAGAAACAGAGAAAATGCACAGGCATATAATGGAAGCACTGAAATTTTTCCTATTTTTGCAGAGATTCAGAGGCTGAAGTCTCATACCTATATGACAAGAGAAATCAAAACTACTAAGTGCAAGTCATCACATCAGCCAGTTATTAGCAGTAAGACTTAGTTTTTTCAAACAAGAATTCATTTTCTTGAGTTGATACTTCAATAGGACTTTTTTTCCTAGCTTCTGATGGAATCAGTACATTAAGATAAAAATCTATACTACCTAGTACGTGCTTTACAAATGCTCATAGGTTTATAAATGTGACCAGAATGCTGAAAACTATCCTGCCTTTTAGATTTAGAAGGTAATTTTTTTGAAGTGTCAGCTTGCAAGTTAAAGCATTAAGTTACATCAGAGTAAGCATATTTTCCATTTACAAATGTTAAAGCTTTCTTAGAAAAATTAATGTAGTTTGTTTCACTCACTGAAGTTAAGGAGCACAAAACCAGGGAGCAAATATCTGGAGTCTGTTACCTGCACCAGTTCTCCATAAGAAACTAGATGCTGGCTATATTAGCACTAGCTTCTAGCAAGTTTTTGTGCATTGGATTTTTTTAATCCAACAGTTTAAAAAAAAATAAAAATCACATTCATTAAGACAAATTCCAGGCCTGCTTACTTTTCCTTAAAAGGAACCACTGTACCCATCCACATGAGCAGACAGAATTGTTTTCAAAACCTCTCAGAAAGGTGATTCAATGACCCGCATTAATAAAAATATAAACACAACCTCTCGTACTGAGAACTTTGAAGATCCACACTTCAGCTCATACTTCTGCCGTTCTTCAGACGCAAGTAAGTCTGATGTGCAGTAGGGTTATCAAGGGGCTTCCTTGAGCTGCCAAGGAAGGAACTTTTCACACAGACCTTGTTATGCCCCAAAGCTACATTAGAACAAAGCAGCTCTGCCCACCTGGACTGAAGAAAGCTGACAGCTACTAAATTCATGCAAAAAGATATTCAGGTATACTTTTCTGCTCCTAACTTTCCCCAGTCAGTGAGCATGTGAAGTTGCTCTACACACTAGAGACCATACACTCAAAACAATGTATTTTCCTCCTTTCTTACCTTTCCCTCTGTCACAACAGTCACATAAAACACCTTTAGCATATTCTCCTAGCTCACAAAAACTGATTTTAATTATCCTCAGCATCAGTCAACACATTTCTAACTTCCACGAAAGAATACCACGCTCCTCAAAGGACTAAACAAACTGTTTTTATAGCATTCATTCAGGATTAAAAAAAAATTCCTTTCTTTAGATGGGGTCCTGCTAGGAATTCAAGGTGCAGTCATAGTTCCCCTATTTTAAGACATTTTATTCTTTGGTATTTGCTTGTATTTGTCAATAAACTTGTAACTCATATGTTCTCAAAAGTTAAATGGTTTTGGGGGTGTACCTCTTTGATTGTCCTGCCTGGATAACACTTGAGAGGTCTATTTAGTCTACATGCATCCAGGGACATCCTCAGCAGATTTTGTTTCTGGTCTTTGTAGGAAGCTATAAGTGATTAATGCAGTAAATGTAAAAAAGATACAGAACTTAATAAAGTAAAATAAAGCATGAAATCTAAAAAAATTACTCTAAAGATGCAAGAAATATGTCTGTATATGTTCAACTAGGCACCCAGGCCATCAATCCAAATGCCCTTCTGCCTTTGATGGATCCCAAAGTTCCCTAATTACACACTTCTTCCTTGCAATTACTACAGACTCCCTGCTGACCTTCTAACCTCCCTGTGCCATTTGCACCCCTGAACCCAGGGCATGTTCTGAAATGTAACACAACAAAACTGCATAGAGGGTGTCAGGAGCCATTAAGTAATGCTTCATGGGTATTCTGGGTCATACATGCTCTTAGCACACAGAGAAAAGGCTTAACTGAGGGTGAAAAGGCAAAGCAGAGTGGAGGGAGCAAACACACTCAACATGAGAATGCAAAAATAGAAAAGATAGAACCTGAGAAGCAGGAGTGAAGCTGTGAATGAAGGTAGCGCAGAACTTGGGGACAGAAACCTACAGGATAAAGTGAACACAAGTATCTGGTTTCCCTTCAGATGACTAAGGCACATCTCCAGAGCAGTTTTTAAAATTCCATTGTTACATTTCTTGTACCTTTATGTCCAAGTCAAAGTCATTTTTTCCTCCAGAGTTTTTACAGCATTGGTCAAATACAAGCAATTGCCTTATATATACAAAGTTGGAAGACAAAACTATACCTAACAGTTCAAAGCAGTATCTTTTTAACTTCGATACACTGAACTCAAGTTCAGCATCAAGGAAAACAGATCCTACAAAAAGAATGGAGTTACATAAAACAAATATAATGCAAGGCTACCAAGTCACTAGTTTGGCATCTACTGTCTCTCTCACAATAAATAGTATCTTATCTCACCAGCAATCCAACTTTAATGTTTGGATGTATTCATGAAGCATTGCACTGTTCAATAAAAGAGCAGTAACTGGTCGGTGTATTTTTGTAGGTACCTTTTTGGAATGCACAAACCTATGGCATTTTAAAAACCTTGAGAATAAAACAATTTTTTTTACTAATTTTTGAGGGTAGCCCCATGAGGGAGTGAGAAACACATTCAGGGAGGACAAGACCTCACAGGATAATCCCACTTGTGCTTTATTTCCCTCTTTCCACATCCATTCTTCTCTAAACTCCAAAAGTTTTCTCCCTTGGCAGTCACTCAGAGTGTCACATTTGCTTTGAATCCATGAGGATGAGGGAGAACATTAGCTTGAAGGTTCTGAGTCAGGTTGGAGGACACTCTGTACAGTTATAGGCAACCAGTTGCGTATGATTGCCTCTTTGTCCCCATACAATCCCTCCCTGGGAAACTATAGGCATGTCCCACAAAATTGCACCAACACCCATGTAGGGCTCTGCTTTTTCTTCTGAAAATCTCACCAGCTTCATTAGTGAAGGGAAAGCAGCCATAAGGCTGTGTACACTACATGCCTTCTAAGTGTGTGCTGGCCTGGGCAGAAGAGGTGAGAGAAGGTCCTGAGACCATCAGGACAGAAAAGCCTTTGCTGGTGGCTCCGGCTAGGCACTCTGTCAGCCAGGCAGTGACTGAGGACACAAAGTTCAACAAGAAGCTGCAGTGAAAGTTCACAAGGCTCATCTAGAAGAGTCAAAGTCTCTGTTTAAAGGCACTCAGGGATTTTTGAGAGTATACACACACATGATGCCGACTCTAATGTACCAGTAAGGGGCCAGGCAAGGAAGGAAATGAGAAAAAAGAAGTGAGAGACTCAAATTGGTACAGAGAAGAAGAGAGTTTTGTGCTGGAGTTTGAGAACTACTAAATAATAGGTGATTGAGACAACCTAAGTGCAATAGGGACACATTTTTTCAGTGCACGCGGTCCTTTGAAGTAATGAAAAGCAATAGTTTACAGGAATAGAATTCAAATAGGCAACAAAGGTTATGAAAAGAGAAAGTTTTAAAACTTCTCATATTTATTCCATATAAAGTATGATACTATTCTCAATGCAATGGTATCTGAACATCTGTTAAAATGTGAAACATGGAAAAAATAAACCAAACCAACCGTATTTGTGATCCACCATCTTTCCTATTTCCTCCATGAGTTAGTACAACATATTGTGTTTGGTATAGATTTGAACTGGGTCTTGGATAAGGGAGTCAAGAAACAATGACAGTTGTTCGTAAAGCAAGGCATATAGGCAAAACTCAGATGAATACAGAATTGCTGTTCTCAAGTGCTTGCTTCTCCAGTAATTTCCAAGGACTAGCCAAAGTCTACAAACCTCAACCCAAAGACAAGGTGGTTTATACCCAAATATCCAAGAAAAAGCACTAGACAGAGGCATCTCTCTCAAGTATCAATTACCTCTGATTCTCTCTTTCACATTGTGTATCAGCTTCATTTAACACACAATAAACACTCCTACACACATCCAACAAATTCTATTCTATCTTCTGTAGGCTACTAGAAAGAGACTAGAATACAAAGTTGGATTTTTTCAGGTCTCAAAAATAAGTCAGCATTTCAATAAAGAGTGATGTGGTAAAGCACTAGATATTAGTCTTCATGACTTCAAGGCAAAAAAAATTATAAAATTCAGCAACACAGTAGAAGTGTTTTGATAGACAGTTATGTGACACTAATTCTCCATTATTGCTTTGAAAGACATAACAAATGCTATGAAGGGATAAGCAAAGAATGAGTATCATTTGAGTTTAGAGTTGTTTGCTCAATTCAATTCATAAAAAGCGTTTCATAGACACACTCTCACAGAAGTTAACAGGAAGTTTCCCACTCCCTTTCAACAGAAACATGCTTAGAGAGCACTGCTGCACAATTTTTAGAATATGGCATACTTCTACAGCATTGCTGGAAGCAGAGGAAGAAAAAAAGTCAACACTAGCTTCTCTCTCAATCATCTCAAGCACCATTACTCCTCACTCACAACGACGGTATCTGTTAAGCTACAAACGCATAACCGATACTGATAGCATCGTTTTATCAAATCAATAGCTTACTGTGTTTCCAAGGCATGCTTTTTCCTCTGTTATAATGCTCTTCGTGTTAGGAGTTACATCAACTATATATTACTGGCCACCAATAGATCCTTTGAAAGCAGCATTTGTATATTCCACCAAAAAAGTACCATCACGACTGCACACTGCTGATGCCAAGACATTTGATGACCAACTACTTGGAACGATGCCCAAGAATTTCCAGCTTAGCTTTCCAGCAAAGGCATCCCACTACATTTCTTTCAGGGAGGAGAATATGAATGGAGACGGAAAGCAGTGATCAACACGCTTACCAAGCCACCACAGATGCTGAAGACAGCCATGTGCGTCTCCTGGGCATTGACATGACCGCGGTAGAAACAGTGGCGCAAATCAGGGGACGACTGCTTCTGCGAGGCCCCGACGTGCACTACCGTGTACTGAGCAGAAATGAAGCCTGCATCAGCGCTCAGGTTGAGCTGGAAGACCTGCCCGTATGCACTGAGCTGGTAATGCGTTCGGAAAGCTGCAGGCTCCAGCGGTGCCTCCAAGCTCCTTTTCCTCCTTCTGAAGTGGTGCGTATGCGGGAAAACTTCTCCAAACTCATTCACTCGGACAGGTGTGATGATCTCATAGGAGGAGAGCTGCTTCACTAAGGTCTCTGCAATAGAAGGCGGGAGCTGAGCCTGACGCAGCTGCCCCTCGCTGGCATCCGCGCAGCTCCTGGCACGGCACTCGTGGCGCCAGGGGTCGGTGACAGGCGGGGGCTGCCGCCAGCACGCCCGGCGAGACCGCGCTGCGGCCGCCCCGGGGCCGCCCCGATGCCACCCTCGGCAGGGAGCGCTGCCTCCTGCCGGGACCGCCGGCTGCCCCGCGGGGCA
>VXAU01004456.1:425670-438417 GCA_013399695.1 Formicarius rufipectus
CCCTGCCCGTCCCTGCCTCCGCCTCCCGTGCCGCTGCCCCGCGGCCGGCGGGGCGGCGCGGAGGTGCCCGCTGCCCTCGGGCGGGGCCATCCCCGCACTGCACAACGAGCCGGGCCCGGCCCGCCCCCGGGGCGCGACCCGCCCCCGGGCGGAGCGGCGACCCCTCCCCTCGCCGGGGGTCTCGGCGGTGCCCGAGAGAAGTGTCGCTTCTGCAAAAACGTGGACTTTTGAGAAGCCTGGCAGAGCCGAGCTCCCCCCGGGAACGGCGGAGGGCGTGCGGGGAAATGCAGGGATGTCAGCGCCCCGCAGGATCAATGTCACCCGCGGGCCCATCACCCGCACCTCAGCTCCAGGGTGAAGGCATTTCTCAGCGCAGCTCCGAAGGAGGGGGATGTCAAGGCAGAGCCTGACACCATGGTGTGGACAGACGGGACTTATTCTAATTCAGGGTTCCCCCTTAGGTTGTTCTGTCTGGGAAAACTCTTCATAAAGCTCTTTATCCCGTAATTCAAGGGGCCCGACACCCTTTGCATGGAGCTTGAAGATTATCTGCCTTACTGACAACAGGTTGTTAGAAGGCAGTACTTTTCTCCTGAAATGAGGGAACGGGCTGAGTAGGTATTGAATGAAGCTGTGTAGCACTGGAAGAGCTTCCACTACTGAAGTCATACATCCCATGTCTGAGCCCAGACTGTAGAAGGGATATCTGGATTTTTTCCAATTTGTATTGATATCCAGCATAATATTGAGAAAATTATTGAGTCTTGTTCAGTATACCAAACTCTCTTCTTGAATATCCAGAAGATGGAAGGTCTCAGATGAATATTAAACTGTTTTCTCTGTGTAGGGTCACTGATAAGCACTGTCATATGAAAAGAATTAAATATTTGGGATCTGAAGACTTCTGCAAAGTGAAAGCAAACAGAAAGCCTATGTCTCCAAATACCATGAATATCAAAGCAATCCAGCAGGAAGCAAGCATTCCAAACTCTTTATTTAAAACTGCACACGCTGGAGAAGACTGATCGCGACACGTAAACAAAATACCAGTTCTGAGAATTGGGTGTGAAAAAGGACGTGGGAGGAAAGAGGTCCATTCTCCCCACCACTGCGGCATGAAGATACAAGACTCGTTTCAGTACCACAAGATGTCCCGGTGCAGAAAACTAACACATGGGCAAAGTAGAGTAGAGCAAAAGTGTAGCAAAGTTTAAGGAGGAATGATTTGATTTTATTGACATAAAATATACAAACAAGAGGCAGACACTAAATTGAGAGGAGTAATTGTTTCACATGACTCAGAGTTCTCCAGCAAATGAGAATTTTCCTGTCTCTTGAATCTTACTTGAAGCAGTAATCTAGTGTAGCAAGTTATTTCCTTCCTAGTCAATTTAAACTGTTGTCAGTGATGAAGTAAATGTGCACTACATCATTAAACATAAGCAAATAACACACTGATTCAGATGTGATGTTTCACATGATGATTTGCAAAATTATGTGCTCTAAAAATAAACAGAAGCACTAAGCATCAGAAAAGCCAAAGGTTCAATGTTCTCTCTTCAAGCGCAAAGCTTTGCAAATTCAAAGCAAATATAAGGAGATGATTCATTTTTTTTAGACAATGTATGTATTTTAAGTATTTTTAAAAAGGCAACATTTACTTCAAATAAGAATATTTTAAAAACAATAACCTGACTCAACGTTCCCTGTATTCTTCATGAGAATGGAACACCAGCTCTTCTATAGTAAACACTGAAGGTCTATCTCTGCCTAAAGACTGTTTAGGGCAATTTAAAACTGATAATGTTTATTTAGATACCAGTTGTTCCAGTAGCTCCTGTCAGTGCCATGGGCAATATATACTGCCCACTAAGCAATTTTTTTTCCTAAAGTTTCAACTGAAACAAAAAGTAAACTTTGAAACATGAGTCTGGTGTTTCAGGCAACATCAGATCAGACAATTGAACCTTTTTATCCTTAGCAGCCGCTATGCTTTCAAAAACCACTGAAGCTCTACAGGTATTAGGCAAAAGTCAAGTTTTCAAAGGCAAGATGTGTTAGCTGTGAAGGAGCAAAGAATAATAAGTGGGGGTTTTTTTTAAGGCAGTTCTAGTATTCATGTTACCTGAATGGCTTCAGACAATAAGCTGCAGTCATTCAACCTGACCTCTACTCATATGCATCAGTTTGAGCTTTGGGAGGAGCAAATATAACACTGTATATCAAAGCAAGGAGTATATTCCTAATACAAAGAAATATAAGTACATCAGAAAATTCAGAAACTATGGAAATAGTATGTTTACTAGAACTTTTAGAGGTAGAAGAGTGGAGGCAGGCACAAAGATGAAACAAAGACAAAAATAATGGAAGCTGTTTAAAGGAGCAGAACAGCAAAAAAAACCCCCATAATTAAATATTAAAACCTAAAATAGATGTTAAGAAAGCAGGGGGAGTTATGCAGGCTCCATCCTTGTACATACTCAAAACTCAACTGGTCAGGAAGGCCTGAGCAATCTGAACTAACTTTGAAATTAGTCCTGCTTTGAGCAATCTCCAGTGATACCTTCCAACCCAGATTATTCAGTGTTTACACATAATAAAGGAAAAAAGGCTCCTGGAAAAAGCTGAAAAGACTGAAGTGGATACAAAGAAGAGAATAATTAGACCTATTAAAAGAACAGAGATGTAGTGGGGGGAAATCAGGAGAAAACAAGCTACAAAGAAACAGAAGAGCAAGAAAGGAGATGCAACTGAGAAGGTTTGGTAAGATTTTTCAAGGCTAGAAGTTACAGACTGGTAAAGTTTCAGATAAAGCAGTGGAACCATGCTGGTTTGTATCTGCATATGCAGTCCTCCACACGTAATGTATTCTGTCTTCATTAATTCTGCATTGACATTAAAACTTGTTACTGAATAGTTGACTTTAGAATGCCTCCTACATTAGTTAAACAAATCCATCTATTTACAGTATTTATTCTTTTCACTTATCTCTTTCAGTGGATATGTTTGGAATGAAGTACATTGCGCCAATTACTTTGCAAGTGAATGAAATAGAAGGATACTCTGTGGTCACTGAAACTACTTGCCCTCCTTGGAATTTCAATAGGATTGCATGAACAAAATGAATTGTAATTATGTCACAATTATTCAAATATTTGTATTGTGCACTTAATATGCTGCAGAAGAGAGCACTTACCAGATTAAACAGTAGGATTTGTAAAAATTCATGATGAATAATTAATTCATTTCTTCCTTAAGTCCAATACAGCCTAACACAGATTAGCTATTAAATCCTTTCACTTGTTTTTGCCTCCATTTTTTTTTAAGTGGTCTTTCGTAAGTGATTTTAACTGAAAATCATTATGTGGAAAATAGTAGAGTAATAAAAGTCTGTTGTTCAAAAAAGGCAAAAGCAGCATTTAAGTAAATAAAATTTTTATAAAAAGTAGGACTTAAGAACAAATTTGATTTCAAAAAGGAGACTATATGAAGTATGTATTTTATTTCCTTATTATTGTATCTTGGCATTTTTCTGTCTTTAAGAATACAATTAAAATCAGACCTTCAGACTCTTATTTACTGGTTTTGTCAGGACACTAAACAGATTGCACAAATCTGACCACCTTGCAGTCACTTCTCTTATTCACCAACTTGCCTGATGCTTTTCCTGAGATATTTGTACCATATATATGCACACCCTGAAGCCTTCTGAACTCTGGCACTGAGTTAAGAGTGGCTCAAGTCCCCATTGCTCAAGGCTACTGTTGTCTGGAGTAGGCTTGCCTTGTCCAGGCACTAAACCTTGCAGTGAGCCTGGCAGGATGCCTATCCCATGGCCCTTCCCATCTGTGCCCACCATGGCTCCTGCACAACTCCATCTGCAGTCAGCCACAGGATCTGGGGCAGTCAGAGGGAGATATATGGCAGGGTCAGTCCGTAGTCTGTGTGCATTGGCAGATGGGCTGTTCCTGCATGATCAGTCACTGTCACTGCAGGTAGCTTTGGCTTTTCTCACGAAATTCAGGGCAAGCAGAAGTACCCTCAAAACACTACTGGAGACATTCTACAAGGGCTCTGGGCATACTCCAAATAACTTAAAACTGATATTAGTTTTGATGCTATTCGCCCCATCCTGAACCCTGCTCCCTGCTCCTTTGCCTTACACCACACCATCCAGCCTCAGCTTCCCTTCCAGAATACCTGCCCACCTGCCAGCCTAGCTGCAGCTCCAGGGGTTGGTCAAGGAGGAGAAGATCTAGCCATGAAACCCCTGCAGTACACAAGGACAACATATACGTTGCAATGAAATATAAATGTATCATCAGTGACATGAGTTAAATAGAGGTTAAATGACCATAGAGTCCGAGTAAAGGGCATTTAAAATACAATTATCACTGGTCAAGCATGAAGCAAAAAAAAAGACTCCATATTGGATAGAACAATTCTAAGGTCTTCTCTAGTCTTGAGAGCAGAATGGGAAGGAGACTGCAAGCACTGTAGTACATAAAGAAGAGTGTGAGGACAGCAGGGATGCTGTATGAGATGCTCTCAGGTGAGTCCAGAAGTTAATCCTGGTAGGATCTTATCCACCCTTGCTAGTTGGTGCTGGAGTGGATTGTCTCTTCAACCAGCCTGATCACTCCAGAAAGAGCCCAGGAGCGCATTTGTGTGCACAGTGTGGCTACTGAGGAGACCAAGGCACAGGGCAGGAATTCAGAGGAACCCTGTAGGTGAACTCATGAACCCACAGTATTTAAAGGGAGGGGAATCAATGAAATTTTACAGTAGAAATCTTTAGGCATTTTGAACCACATTGATTCAACAGTTTGTTACAGTAATCTTTTTCATTCTTACATTCATTCAAAAACTCTTCTGGGAAGAAAAAATTTTGATTCATACTGTTGGGGGGAAAAAGGTGAAATTATTTTTTAACCCTACAGGATCTATACATTTCTTCTACTCTCTACAATCACACAATAATAGTTTTTCAACAGTGCTGACATTTATTCTAAGGTTAATGTCTGCACATGTACTCTTTCCTTAATCAAAGGCAACTGAAGGTTGGTCACTTTTATATAATACAAGATGAAGTTGTTTGTCAAGTTTTATCCTTTGCAATATAGGCTTATATAGAGACTGAAAAGTACTGAATACCATATCTTGTAATTGAAACTTGCTTCAGTTAGTTTTTTATTGAGGTCCTGAATTATTTTTATATGAATAATTTTGCAACCTTGCCTATGAAATACTAACTCCCTCGTAAAAGGTATAATTTGCAAACAAATATATACCAAGCAGCAATAACTAATTTAAGAAGCTCATGATTGATAAAAATTATTTGTGTATTTTAAGTGAAGACTTATAAATCCCCTGAGAAGAAAAGTGAAGAGGCATATACCGGCTACAAGGTACTATACCCAGCACTGTGCAAGCAAGCACCATGGCTCAGTGTCCCAGGACAGAAGCAGACTGATCTGTGCATTCTGCCAACTTGGGGGAAGGAATTCTGCTCTGACCTTCACCCCATCTTTGTGCTCCATCAGCACAAAGCACCTGTCGTATTGAATGGAGGAATTTCAAGGGGAGGCAAATGTAGGTCACTACATACTCTTAGAGAAGTGTGGATCAGGAAAAAACACCTCTAAACTGAGATGTACAAGTGATTCCATACTTCAGAAAAATTAGAAATACTGTAGTGTGAAGACAAAGGCATGCATTCTGCCAAAAAAGCATGGTTTTTTTTTATTTTTTTAAAGTCACAAGCATACTGCAGCTGTTACTCTGGCTGGAGAGAAAATATTCCCTTCAGTAAAGAGACATAGGGCCCAATTCATCTCTCATATCAACACTGTTAGTTATGCCGGGGATAGTTTGGCTCACATAGCACTCTCCTATCTACCAGCCTTTTCCAGAATCCCACTCTGAGTAGTATACTGAAATTAATCCACAAGACAACATAAATTCAACATTCCAAGACACAACAACAGTCATGAAACTGAGCATCAAGTTGTTAATAGGAAGTGAAATGGTTTCTAATTGTGCTAACTCAAAACTGTGTTTTCCCAGTGCCATCTAGAAATACATTTCTTACTAAAGAATTAAAATCCTCTAAACTAGAGATTTGTAATAAAGTGTATATTTGTGTGAGTGAACCACACAAAGACTAGAAGGATCCAGAGGCATCTGAACTTCCTTCACTCTGCTAGCAGTGGCTTTATAGCATGATTAAAAGGATTACTTAGAGCACAACACTGGCATCATGAGACATCCTCATATCCTCGCATTGTATTTCAGAGGAGGTATGAGCTTCTTTTGCAGTAATTTCACTGTTCTGACATTATAGTCATATCATAAAAAGTGGCAACATCACAAATTCATGGATCTTTATAGTATCTCACTGGGCAAGATATTTTCATTCATTGTTAGAATACCATTCATATGTTAGAATTCATAGCTGTGACTATGTAATTGCTGAAGACAAAAGGAGAGAGAAATCACGTATAACACTACAGGCAGTTCCTAGAAAGAATCTGTGCTTCATATCTTGCAAGAATCTTAGAGGAAAAGAGTTGTCAGCTCTCTACCAGCTGATAGTCACTGAATTATCATACCAGAAACTACCATCTTCTTTCTTGGTTGGGTTTGAACTGATGACAAAGAAAAAGGGTGGATGAGGACTTCTATGGTGAGGCAATACAAAGCTATATGTAAATATTTATATTGTGCCTCCATCTTTACTAATTCTGAAAGATTACGTCCTGATAGTCAAATGGAACATGCTGACCTTGCAGAAAATAGTGATGCCTTAACTAGGCAATGAGATTATAAAGAAATTGTTATTCTGATAAATAAATACAAATTCAGGAGATTATTTTGACTGAATTAAGTCTTGGATTAAAAAAATTATTTAAATGAGTTGTTTTATCCCATTCAGCGGTTACAGAATTTATCCAGGAGAAAATCCATGTTAAATTCTATTTCTTCAAAAGGAAATTTGATCTTGTGTTTCCATAATCTGTTCAATAGAGTAAACTGGGCATGCTTGATACTAATTTTCTTGGTCATTTTCCTCTATATATCATACCTATCATTTCCCTAGCAGAAAATCTGTCACAATATAGCAGTTAGATCAGCTTTCTGATGCATGGTTTTGTGTCTCATTAAGGCATCAACAGAAAATGAATGCAAGGATCCAATATCATTATTGTTGAAGTTTCTAAGTCAGAGTTATTGGGAAAAGCTTCTTTTTCACCAGTATGAAAGAAATGGCATCAAGCTGGAAGCTTTTCCAGTTCTTTTACATTTTCTAGTCCAAAATTTTGAGACAAAAAATGTTTAGATGACGTTTGAACAAAGGAGCTAAAATAAAACATTGATTCAACCACCTAAAAAAAGGTAATAACTTCATATAGTGCCAAGCAGGACCCAAAATATATGCCTTGAGCATTTATGGTCCTGAAAAGATTTGAAGTTCAGGCTGCTGAATGGACAGGTCAACAAGTGTACCACATGTATACCATGGAAATTGGGTATAGAAGTACAAGGATACTTCCCTCAGTGCTTCAAAAACGGATTTAATAGGAGTTTGCAATATTTTCTTGAGATGCCACAGTTTCACTTCATGTAAGACTTACGAAGCAACTTCCAGCAAGCAAGAGGCACAAAACTGAGTCATTTGTCTAAAGCCTGCACTGAGTGAGCACGTGTGTGCTTCCTGTAACACAGAGCACAAACTTTAGTGATGACTTTTTTTTTGTGCTTACAAAATGCAAATAATTCTTATTTATAATTCTAAGGCTTTCCTGCCAAGCAAAGGGTGTTTTGTGGTAGATTCTGATGTTAAGTACTGAAGCAAAATCATCAGGTCATTGGTTTCAGACCTTGGAGAGTCACAAAATGGATAATACTTGAATAGAAGTAAAATTACTTTGAATCTGAGGAAACAAGACACTTTAATTGCCTTTTTTTTTCTTCCTAAGATTAGTTCCCTCTTTTTAAAAAACATTTTCTTTTATAAAACTAGGGAAATATTAAGCTTCTCTACTCAATAACGCATTTATTACTAAAGAATGAGAAACCCTTAGTTCCACTGTAATTTTAGCATTAGTCTGCCACACATGCATAAAGATAATCTCTCTCACTACACTTTGAGACAAAAATGAGTTCTTTTATTCAATCCTTAATAAAATTGTAAATTTTTCCCTAGGCACAGAATTGCTGAAAGAGACTGTCAGATTTCTAACAGCAAAAATGCTTTACTTTTACACACCTTTCCTCCTGAACACTGCTGCTATAAAGTATGGGATTACAGAAAAGTGAGTTACCTGGAAATTAGCCATTCTTCAAAACTGGCCACATCAAATCCAGGCTCACAGGGAGAAATTTCACGTGAGACAGCCATGTTTGTATTCCTCTGAAGCTGTTTAGGCAAAAATTGTAGTTATGGCAATTTCTGAATGGCTGTCTCTTTCTGTTTCTAGAAGACATGAACAATCTACATTCCAATTTATACATAAAGAGATGTTATTATTACAGATACTATGGCATCCTCCATGGCTTGGCATCTTATTGGCAATTAACCTTATAAAAAACCCAAATACTAATTGAATTAAAAAACATAAAGTATCTAAAGTCAATTCAGTATTTCAGTTTGGAATGGTAGCAAACTAAGTTATAAGTAAGAAAAGCACAATTCTTATAACCTGAGTCATCAGATTCTGACTTTTTTAATTAACAACTTCAGTATTTTGAACTAACTAAAATTAGCAAAAATATTCCAGGGGAAACGCCTGGATTAAAATCCAGGCTACAGGAAACAGTTACATTCTTGTCACTAGCATATCAAAATATCAGCTGAACTCCATCTCTGTTCTGTACAGCAGGTGGTAGAAGAAAATCATCTGATACAATGATCCCAAGTTAGCAGGGGGTGGCATCAGTCAGGCTTTTCATAAAAAGCAAATTGGCCTCATCAGAAAGTCTAACACTAATCTAGAAAAACACCATTCCTTCTTAACATGTGTTTTAGTGAGTCATTTCACAAATAATTGAACTAGTTGTGGTGGCTCAAAAGTATTGAAGTGAGGGAGACATCTTAATTCTTAAGGTTGTCACTATACATACCAGTGTTCTTTACTTACCTTCCTTGGGTTTTTTTTCCTAATACTCAATATATAATTTTCTCTTTAAAATTAATGTAAAGACTGCTTAAAGTCCATTCCCCTGTGATCATTATCTCATTAGACTTAGTGGATCTGTGTATACACACTGTGCAAATTTCTCTGCTGTCAGATTGCCATGAAGGAACATGCTGGCAATTCTCCTCTTCCTACACACATTGCAACAAGACAATTTTACTTTAAAATATCCAATCCTATTTGTTCAATGAAGTAATGTCATGTGCTCAGTTATGTCCTTTTCCTAAACAATATTTTTATTACAAATTTTCATTATGTTATTTATATTAATATTGTTTACGAATTTGTATTATATTTATATTTGCTTATAATTTTTTCTTTCAGTTCACTTATGTAGATATATATTCAGTACATATTCCTACAAACAAAGAGATTTTTTAAATGCAATAGATATACCAGTATGAGTTTTTTATGTATAACGCATTTTCCAAAATATATAACTCTGTTTTAAATAATGAAGTTCATTTAAATGTCTGGTTCTAAAGGATTTTGCTGATAAATATACTCTTTTTTGTTGTTTGGTTTTTTTTAACAAATGCACACATGCACACACATTGTTCTCATAGCTGACTCAAGGCTGTACATTATGTTTAGTATTAGATTTTCATTTTTTATACTCATAAATTGTGACTATTAGTTACAGTCCTGATTTTGAAACATTTTGTATCAAACTTTCTCAAAAACATGCTATGAAGGACTATATTCTCTAGTTGTTAAAAGATAATTTTTGATAATATATGGAAACTTTTCCAACAGATTTTAGCAGTCTATGTGGACACAGGTGACTTGCATTAGTGAATGCCCCAACAATAATTCTCTTTTCCCCACTCAATAATGCACTATATAATACTTCAAGCATAGTAAGAGACCTCTCAGAAATATGGCAATTATCTATCTGGAAGTAGAAACTGACCTGTGTTTCTTGCATATTTCTGTATCTTAGTCCTCTGTGGAAAATAATTATCTCCTTCCACATTTCGAGGATGGCCAGAATTAAACAGTTGTGCAAGTTGCAGCACAGCTGCCTAGCGAGTTCAGCCACCTTTGTCTGGTACCATTGTTATTTACATACAGATACTTAATACCTTGAAGAGGCATACTCAAACAAAATTATCTGTAACTTTATTACAGTGTCTTAGAGGTGAAAACCATTAGCTGCCAAGACTGACTGAAACAAACATTAGACAATCAGAAATCCACCTTCCTGAGATCATTCCTTCTAGTAAGTGATGAAATAGATAAAACTTGATTTCTGTAACCACAGGGAAAAGCCTACACAGCAGCAGATATATCCTTGCTTGAATTACCAAATCTGTGTGTAATCCGAAGATCCCTTATGGTATAGTAATTAACAATTAAAATAACTGTTTATCAGGTACATAGGAGACTGACCTATCATTATTGAATTATGGATTATGTTGCTTCAGCTTTGATAAACATATTCCCTCTAGTTTTCCATTTTCTGTTATAAAATATTCTGCTTTCTGAAAATGCCTCTGTCTATACACTGGCAAGTTATAGTCACTACAGTATATCCCTGTTTTGTATCTTAATGTTTTTAGAGTCATGTAGTTCATCAAAACAAAAACAAACCCATAAATACTCTGCACCTCAATTACTGTACTTGTTACATAAGTGGATGTCATATAAATGGAGGTAGCAGCAGAAAATTCAAATTTTTGAAACAAAAAGATCCTGAAGTTAGAGAATTAGAAAGTGGTGTTCTTTTGCAAGAGGTTTAGAAGTAAGAGTAGACCAAATGTCATGTATCCTACATGGGTTCTTGCCAAGAAAATTGCCTGGCAGGAGATTAGAGGGATCAGCAGATACCCCAGTGACCTGACAGAACGCTGGCAAGGTGGGTTGACACCAGGCTGGAGGTGAAAAGCAGGCACATAGCCACTGGTCATCCATGTCAGAGACAGGAGGGCAGGAGATGGGGCAGGACCACAGAATACTCTCCTTGCCCTTATTAGAAGACAGAGCAGGCTGAATGCAGTAAACATTTCTTTGCAAATTCTCAGGTACTTGAAATCTGTGCATGCCTTTTCTTCTCCTTTGGAACTTACTGCTGGGAAATATACAGAGAGGTAAGCTTCTCATGATGAAATCCATTGTGCAAAGTGAAGGGGCAATGAGCACGCATCAAAGAAAATATTGTTATTTTTTCCCTAATAAACTCCCACTGGCACTTTGAAAGATCTGTCTTTAGATACCAAAATAGAGGAATGACTCCAACAGTCATGTCCAACCAAAGGGCTCTGTTCTCCTCTCAAACATCCTCCTGTATGCACAGAACTGGAGTGGGGAAACACTCATGCTGGGGGATCTGCAGTCTGGTGTCACCAAAGACAGATGATTGCAGTATGGCATGTTCCTCTCAGGGGATGGAAAGGCATGACAGACACGAAGATGCAGGGACAGCTAAAAGCAGCAACACTGAGTGATAGCCATGAGATCCCTCCAGGAGGGGATATGTTGTTTAATCAAGTCACTTTTAGGTGGCGAGTGGAGTAATGACTCACAGCATGACTAACGAGCACGCCTTATGACTCTCTCAGATACTCAGCAATGACGGCAGACTTGTCGCAGCATCCTACAGAGAAATATTGATGAGATGATCTTCATGCAGTGTGAATAAGTAGGTTTAGCTACATCACTGATAGGGTTTTTTTTTAAATTGTAGACTTTCAATCACTGAAGGGCTACAACATATAATGTAGAAATGAAGAGGAAACATCTCGTTATTTCTGAATGTTGACATTAAACAGTTTCTTTATTAATATGTACATTTACCTACCCTTTTTAATGCAGGGAAGGAGACTATCTTGACTGCTATACCTTTGGTAATGACTTGGATGTATCAAAACTTGACCTGCAGGGCAAGAATCCTTTCTGGATGTGGCAAAAAGCACTTTAATTAAAAAGGAGATGGAAGTCAGGAATTAAAGATATTATCAAAAACTGCCACACACTAAACCATCCAAATGCAAGGCTGATTAAACATGAAAGAGCAAGTGACAGTGGGCAGTGGGGGTGGACTGTGAGGAGTCCCCACCTCATTTTGTGTGGCCTGATAGAAGCTCAAGCACTTTGTTCCTCTCTCAGTAGCCCAGGTGGTCCACACTTTTTACCTCCTCTAAAGGGTTCTCAACCACCAAACTGGACAGATGTATCCCATTTCACTCTCTGCTTGTGCTTCACAGAGCAAGCAGGAGTTATAAATAGGTATTAATGTGAGCCTCACCCCTGGCTCTGGACTTTCAGTAGTGGGACAGATCCACACAGGAAGCCAAATTTTATCAGCTCAGTGCTGCTCCTGGCACAAGAGCAGCAGTTCTACAACTACTATCAAGGACTGTGGCATTGAATTAAGTGAGGAAGAATCCTAAAAGCATTCACGTCTTTCAGAGCAATAATGTATATTTTCTTGAACAGAAATAGTATCAAATTTACCAGTTAACACAAATAGGTACAGTTTCATTGAAGCAGTAATTTTGATTATTGTTTAAAAACTAACTCTATTCTTGCTAACTACCTTAGGCTTACT
>VXAU01004456.1:438442-528132 GCA_013399695.1 Formicarius rufipectus
TAAAATTTTAAACCAATTTGAAATAAAGATATGGCTTACTTGAATGCTATTAAACTTACTACAAAATTAAAAATATTACTGATGAATGTGGTTAAATTTAGTCTTATTTAGTTACCTGTGTTGAATAAAATGTAAATTACTTTGTACACATGGCAATATATAAACATTACAATACATTTCAATTGCAATGATATGTATGACATTCTCAGCAACAGCACTTAGGGTTTTTTAATGAAAAATACCTCCAGAGGAGGAGCATTTGTGATAAAGTGCATGTTNTGGAACTTACTGCTGGGAAATATACAGAGAGGTAAGCTTCTCATGATGAAATCCATTGTGCAAAGTGAAGGGGCAATGAGCACGCATCAAAGAAAATATTGTTATTTTTTCCCTAATAAACTCCCACTGGCACTTTGAAAGATCTGTCTTTAGATACCAAAATAGAGGAATGACTCCAACAGTCATGTCCAACCAAAGGGCTCTGTTCTCCTCTCAAACATCCTCCTGTATGCACAGAACTGGAGTGGGGAAACACTCATGCTGGGGGATCTGCAGTCTGGTGTCACCAAAGACAGATGATTGCAGTATGGCATGTTTCTCTCAGGGGATGGAAAGGCATGACAGACACGAAGATGCAGGGACAGCTAAAAGCAGCAACACTGAGTGATAGCCATGAGATCCCTCCAGGAGGGGATATGTTGTTTAATCAAGTCACTTTTAGGTGGCGAGTGGAGTAATGACTCACAGCATGACTAACGAGCACGCCTTATGACTCTCTCAGATACTCAGCAATGACGGCAGACTTGTCGCAGCATCCTACAGAGAAATATTGATGAGATGATCTTCATGCAGTGTGAATAAGTAGGTTTAGCTACATCACTGATAGGGTTTTTTTTTAAATTGTAGACTTTCAATCACTGAAGGGCTACAACATATAATGTAGAAATGAAGAGGAAACATCTCGTTATTTCTGAATGTTGACATTAAACAGTTGCTTTATTAATATGTACATTTACCTACCCTTTTTAATGCAGGGAAGGAGACTATCTTGACTGCTATACCTTTGGTAATGACTTGGATGTATCAAAACTTGACCTGCAGGGCAAGAATCCTTTCTGGATGTGGCAAAAAGCACTTTAATTAAAAAGGAGATGGAAGTCAGGAATTAAAGATATTATCAAAAACTGCCACACACTAAACCATCCAAATGCAAGGCTGATTAAACATGAAAGAGCAAGTGACAGTGGGCAGTGGGGGTGGACTGTGAGGAGTCCCCACCTCATTTTGTGTGGCCTGATAGAAGCTCAGGCACTTTGTTCCTCTCTCAGTAGCCCAGGTGGTTCACACTTTTTACCTCCTCTAAAGGGTTCTCAACCACCAAACTGGACAGATGTATCCCATTTCACTCTCTGCTTGTGCTTCACAGAGCAAGCAGGAGTTATAAATAGGTATTAATGTGAGCCTCACCCCTGGCTCTGGACTTTCAGTAGTGGGACAGATCCACACAGGAAGCCAAATTTTATCAGCTCAGTGCTGCTCCTGGCACAAGAGCAGCAGTTCTACAACTACTATCAAGGACTGTGGCATTGAATTAAGTGAGGAAGAATCCTAAAAGCATTCACATGTCTTTCAGAGCAATAATGTATATTTTCTTGAACAGAAATAGTATCAAATTTACCAGTTAACACAAATAGGTACAGTTTCATTGAAGCAGTAATTTTGATTATTGTTTAAAAACTAACTCTATTCTTGCTAACTACCTTAGGCTTACTTCCACTATGTTTTTTAAATAGAAGTGTTTCAGGCACTGAGAAAGATGTTAAGTCTCTTATCAGCATGTAACTGTAATTCTCAAAACTGTACATCGAGAACTCATTAAAGTCACACTACTGGTATAAATATTAAATAGAAAAGAATATCTTCATTGTTTGCAGATTTTTTAAAGAAATGGAAATTGATATGAATTTCTAAAAATTGGTATTTTAATATATTTTTTTAAAATATATTTTTTTAANAGCACTTAGGGTTTTTTAATGAAAAATACCTCCAGAGGAGGAGCATTTGTGATAAAGTGCATGTTGTGCACTGTGTGTTTGGGGAAAAGGTCCTATGCAATTAGGTTTTTTCTGTTCTCTTGATCTTGAATATCCTTGAAGTATCAGCTAAGTATTTGAGCACTGTGACCCAAAATTGACCAAGTGCACCAGAGCGCATGTGAGATTTACCACAGATTTCCAAATTCCCAGATATTACCCGTTCAACTGACCACATCTTCTGAGATGCTGCTTACTTGAAATACATCAATCTCAGCAGGATTTGGGGATGCAACCATAACACCTTGCAGTTGTGAGTGGGAATATTTGCAGTGCTGCTCTTACATGTCACAGTCATATAAGAGCTTAAGCTTTTCAGATTTAATTAAACTTTTTGGGGAGAGAGAGTCACCACTACGGCTGTTTGCTAGAATGGAGTACAGATGTTGCACTGGGCTTGTACAAACCTGTGCCTATGAACAAATTAAAAGCTTTTAAGATCACAGAGGAGTTTTTGAAGTTAAAAATTAGCCATGATTACATACACAATAACCTGTCACTTCTTTTATGCTTCTGTAAAATGAAACATCAAGAAGAAACAGTGTCCTGAAGTAATACCAAAATATAACTTTACATTTGCTTAAAACATTCTTCCAAAGACACTAAAATTTGATTATTGAAGTATATATCTCATTGAAAAAGAGCTGTTTGTTGTCACTTTGATTGAAAAAAAATGTTATGTAAAATACAAAATTACTTGCAGCACTGTAAGAAAGATGAAATGATACTACCTATATTTTTTAATTGACCGCCAAATATACTAAAGGTAGTATTCATGCACAACTAGTAGTGTTAAAATATATTAACATAAATACACAACAGCATTCATTACAAGCATTCTGCTTTTATAAATGTAACTAAGTATTTAATTAGTGGAATATGATTTATTCTGATCCCATTTGTTTATTTATTTTCCTGTTCTCCTGGAACAAAGTCAAGGACAGTCGAAAGCTTTTTACAATTGTGAAGCAAAATTAAATTTTGCTGTCTAAAAAGCCAAGAGAAAGTTCACTTGTGTCTTGGGAAAGGGCAAAAGAAGAAAGGAAAAGGAGGAAGAATGTCAGAGCAGAGCCAGAGGAAGACATACAGAGGGCTATGGTTCCTTCATCAGGCTCTGCCAGAAGTGTACAGGGTCCCCCTGCCATCATGGGACTGCTCCTCCAGCCCTTCAGACCTGCTGTCTCCTATGCTCTGATGCCTGGTTTCAGAGTGCCTAGCACAGGCAGGCTGTATTTGGTTGTTTTTGTAATTCCTGGCAGTGCATGTCCTT
This sequence comes from Formicarius rufipectus, assembly GCA_013399695.1. NCBI lineage: Eukaryota > Metazoa > Chordata > Aves > Passeriformes > Formicariidae > Formicarius > Formicarius rufipectus. The sequence continues at coordinate 441,806 of VXAU01004456.1, forward strand.
AGGTACCTTTGTTGGTACCTCCAGCTGAGCCTGAAGGAGTTCTGCACTAGATGCAGATGTTTGTGGAGGGTTGTCAAAGACTGCTGTTGGCCTGTAAGGTCTTTGAATATGAGAGGTGGTAGAAACAGTGATCAGGCAGCATTCCCCATCTGTGTGCTCGTGTAAGAGGACTCTGCTAGAGAGAGGCTGCTGATCTCTGTGACAGAGCATATAACTATTTAGCTTGACTGAATCCAGTGTGCTGAGTACTGATCCAGCCACTGAGTGCTGCAAGGAGCAGACCCAAGCAGCTTCACCCCAGATCAGCCTGGCTGGAATTTGCACTGTCAAGTAGAACAGAAACCAAGACTGGTGTGGAGAGAATTTCTTGCAGCCTTTCCAATGTAAATTAATAACTCCTAGCAGACCTGGGCTTTTTTAAGTTAAAAGAAAAAAAAAAAAAAAAAAAGAAAGAAAAAATAAACAAAAAGCTTTTTCCAACTTATTATTTTGCATTTTTAATAAACCAAGTGCCAGAAGGAGCCATCTAGTATCCTTTTAGGAAAAGTGAGGGTGGTGTATCTGCAATTTGGTCAACATAGAAGCTGTAAAGGAATAAAGCAAATTTAATTTGGTGAAAGTCTATAGAGGAACTTAATTGCGTATTGTGGAAGTCTAGTGCAGTCTGAATTTTCAGAGGTTTATGATTTGCCAAAATCTGGAAGAATGCAAAGGTCAATCCACTATGATATATCCTCTTTCTTTGCTCCAAGAAACTTTCTTTTAGGTGAGCAGCACCTTTTTAGCAGGTACAAAACAACTTCATGTTCGTATATTCAAATTATCAGAGATGTCTACAGTGTTTCATCTTGTATTTTCTAAATATAATCAGCCCAAAGTCTGGTAAAGTTATAAGCAATGACAACAGAATCCTCCAAAGGTTACCTTGTACAATCTCAGTCCTAAGCAATCATAGAAGACCTACCTACCCCAGCTAAATACATTACTAGAAAGTAAGTAAATAAGTATTTGATAGCTTGGAAATTTAGACTGACAGATGCTTTAGGGAAAAAGAAAAAAAAAATACATGGCTGTCATGTGATTTTTTTCCTTAAACTTGTGCTAGCTAGTTTTTTTCAGTTTCTTATCAGAGGACATAAAAGTCAGACCTCTCTCTTTTTTTCATCGTCACAAAACAAAAGACTGATGTGATCTGTCAAGACTAAGACACTGAACAGCTATATACATCAGCTCAGTACTCAGTCTGACTGCTGGCAGTGACCTCCCTCTGCCAAGGCCTCACTAAAACAAGAGAGTAGATGTAGGATGTATGAAAAAAAGACCATGATAGCGGACAGACTTACATTGTTATGGCTTGTGATGTGGAATAACTTGTGAGTACAAGCCAAACAAAAACCCTAAAGAGCTCTTGATTTTTTTGTGAATTTCCCCCTCCCCCCCACCCCGGTAAAAATATCCTTGTTTGAAAATATCCGTACATTTTGGGTAGATTGTTGGTGCCTGCAAAGTTTTCCTTTAAGAATGCCAAATCACAGACCTACTCTGACCATGTTTCCTTTCCAGTTCTAGAAAGTTGGAGCAAAAACAGTATAGTGCCAAGACATCCACAGATTGAGAGATACTCACCCTCTAAGGAAAACCTTAAGGGAAGCAGCTAGAGGATCAAGATTTAGAACTTCTTGCTCTCGCGATGTCTATAGTTTGAAATCCACTTTAGGAAAGATCTAAAATGTCTTATTTGTACCTCATTTACTTCACTACTATCTCTAAGTTTTTAATATATTGCCATAGCAGGTCCCTTAGTATTTTTAGTTATTCAAATGTATGTGTGCATTATAATTTCTGTCCCCTTAGGTAAAGAGAGTGTATTTCTTTATGAAAAATATAATGGAATTTGGATCTTAAACTATTTTTAACAAAGCAGCAGTTCATGGTGGCACATGCATACTAGAAGCCAAGTGCCAAATACTCCTGCTCAGTTTCTCTAACAGCTGAATAATTAAAAAAAAAATAAAAATCCTGGTAACAGCTGAATGGCTTTCCTTCAAGCTTTTATGTTAAGGTAGATTAGATAATTTGCAGCCCAAGATTGTCAAGAAAAGCTACTGCAAACAAATACTTAGGGTATAATGCAGTGTCTGAACTATAACTGTAACATCCTCTGAGAGTAAATAAATTACCCAGTTACAACAGTAATAATACTGCATATTCGTATATTAAGTTTCATCCAGGGATTCCAAAATGCTTCAGTGAAATATTAATCATCACAACCTTCCTGATGAACAGTTATTATCCTCCTTTCCAAGATCAAACACTGTAACACATCATGATTTAAATGACTTGCTTAGCTTCATTCAAGAAATCCATGGCAGTCATGAAACATGTCCAGATATGAGGACTTCACATTTTAAACTGTCAATCTAAAGTCTTACACTTTAAATGCAACATGTTTTTGTATTTGATCTTTGTCCAGACCTTCAAACTTAATTTAAACTCTCAGTTTGAAGCCTTACCTATGTGACCCACAAGAAAACACTGTTCACATAGTTGGAGGCTTTGTCTGAACATAAGATGAACATACCTTTCCCACAAATGTCTTTACCTAAATCATCAACACCTTGTTATTATATCACTTACCACAGTGTGTATGGATCTCAGAAATGGTGTTAAAGTGAAGAGAGAGTGAAGTATGTGGCTTTACATTCTTTAGAGAGCTATGTTAGTTTGTACTTCCAGCCTGAGCAAGACGACTTTCACACCCCTCTTTGAATGCACCAGAGGTTATGTGAGGCATGTGCTGTGGGGAGGAATGTGCTTCAGCGAGATCCAAACCCCTGATTTTAATGGTTGTAATTCCATGCTCCAGTATGACGGGTACAAAGTTAGTTGTCTTCCACTTTTCTTCCAAATGTGGAAGATTAAAACTGCAGGAATACAGCTCTCTTAATCCTGAAGTGTTTCTGTTGAAAAATACCCTAAGACTAGTCTAATTGTCATGCTTGCTGGACTCGCAGAAGGATCATAGTGTGCTGTTATTTTTTTTTTCTTTCCTGAATAACAGTGATGTTCTGTTTGCCTAGAAACAGGCATATGCAAAGTAAGTGTTCTTTAGCTATCAGACCCTGGGATGTTGTATTTTATTTAGTGACTTTCAGAAAAAATATGGCTTTCCAGTCCTGAAAGATCATTGTCTGAATTCTATTCTTGTAGAATCATAGAATCCCTTGGTTGGAAGGGATCTTAAAGATCATCTCATTATAACCCCACTGCCATGGGCAGGAACACCTTTCACTAGATCAGGTGGCTCAGAGCCCCATCCAACCTGGCCTTGAACACTTCCAGGGGTGTGGCATTATAACTTCTCCTGGCAGCATGTTCCAGTGCCTCACAGTAAAATATTTTCTCCTGCTATCTAATCTAAACCTACACTCTTTCAGTCTGAAGCTATTCCCCCTTGTTCTGTCACTACATGCTCTTGTAAATAGTCTCTCTCCCTCCCACATGTATGCTCTTTCCAGGTACTGGAAGGCTTCAGTTAGGTCACCCTGAAGGTTTCTCTTTCCTGAGTAGTTGTTACTTTACCCTAGTAGCTGCTTCCACAAGGAAAGGGAAAATCTTAAGAGACTCTGAAAAGCTGAAGACTGAAATGCAGTAGTGTAAAACATTGGTAAAACAGACAAACACTTGGAACTCTGGTAGGACTTCCACCTTTTTATAATAGCAATAGTAGAAACAAACTTGCCTATATAAATATGAGATATCTTGTCACACCTTCCCTATACCATCTATAAAAGATATCTTGATACTATGGCAGCAGAAAAATAAAATGGAATAGCCAAAGAATGTTATACTGGAAGGAAGTTAATGATCCCACTCCAACATCACTTATGAGATATCATGTCTTGGCAATGTTTGCAGCAGAAATCAATAACAGGAAATAAGCTCAGGAAGATGTGATACTGAAGATATTTGCCTGCATTTGATTCATTCTCTATTTTTACATTAAAAAATTACTTCTGGAAATTGTTTCTGAAGTTATTGATAGATTTGTACATCATTAAGTAGACAAAAAAATTTCCTAAATTTTTCCTACATGCATGCACTGACAACTAATGAACAAATTTTCGCAGGTGACTATAGAGTACCTGCTTACTCTATCTCATTAAAAATATCCCAGCTGGAAAAACAATTTTATTTATGACTACATACATAAATCACAGTTGAAATCAGTCCAGACCCAAAGAACAAAGGGACAATAGCCTTCTTCCATAGGATCTTCTTACCAAGATTCTGAAGAATGGCTGCTGGGAATTATCCTGTAACATAAACAGTTTTGCAAAAATTAATGTGAGAGAATTTCTTTAGTTTGCATGTGTTTCTCTCTTGTCTGATTTGGATTTCTTCTAAAAGGCAAGCTCTCCCTAAGTCAACTGACAGGAGAAACGAAGGATTGTCTAACTGTAATTCTGATTAGAAGACAGGTCTAGTTCTGTGCACTAATTGTACCAAATTTGAGATTTGTCTGACACGTGCTCTTTGGATGAATTCAAACTCTCCAGGAAGGTGACAAATTCACCTGGTTAGAAATTACTTCAATTCTGACACTGAGCAAGATCCTAAGCTGCCTTTGAGATCTCTACACTGTAGTGCTTGAATGGCTGATGTCATCAGATGATTACTCACTGGCATTTCCCTTCCTTTGGGAACAGAATTTTGATGTTAGAGATTTATAACATAGAAATACAACACGCCCATCTGCTACAAGTCTCTCTTCAAGTTCAGCAGGATGCCAGGAGGCCTTTGACACTGCTTCTTGAGAGTATCTCTGAAGAAGCTGCATGTGTCACTGTTTGAAGGCTCAACATAACAGCACTGCCACTCTTGGGGGAGTCTCCTTGGTTGCACTGGCAACATTCAGCAACCACTGAACTTCCTTCTTCCCCCTAAATGCAAGGAAGGGGAAAGCCCAACATCCTGCAACTGAAAGAAAATAGCAAACTAATTCCAATATGCTCATGAGAACCAAAAGACTCCTTGTCTGCCTGACCCAAGTTCTTGTTATCATCCTTTATGTGATGAAACTATGGGCTCTCTGTGGGCCTTACTACTTTGAATGAAATTTGTCTACAAGCATAACGCTTTATTGTTATGCACAAAAATTTCACTATGGCCACAGAGAACGGCAGCCCATGACACTGCACGCCCTTTCTGACTGGCAGTTGCTGGCAGAACAACACTGTTTGCAATCTTTTCCACTGCTGCAAAGTAGCCTTTGTGTATTCATTTCTCCAGAATGTAATGCTACTCAAAATGCAGAGTTCATTTTTAATTTAAATGATTGTATCTTTTGGACCATTAAATTGATGGTTGAAATATCCCATCGGTTACCTAAGCAATGAGTTGTAGCAGACATATCCCCCATTTCCAGGGCTAATTTTCAGGTTGTTTCACTTTATTCTGTGCATGTACTGCTGTAGAAAGCATGCATGACATATAAGGGATTTCAAATGGCATTAAATTATTCGGCCATAACCTACAGAATTGTGTGCAAGCCAAAAAGGTTGTGATTTATTGAGAGAAAATTGAGTCCAGAAGTGTTTCTTGAAGACTGGAACATTTCAGTTTGAGACTAAGATTCACTGCCTTCCTATTATGTCAAAACTGCAACATTTGGGAATTCAAAGTGCCTGATGTTGGAGTTCAGCACAATGTGGCACACAAATATCCCATGTGAAAAAATCCCTCTATCATTATCCTCTGTGCTGCCATCCAGAGGCAGTACAAAACCAATATTACTATTAATATTAATTACTTGTAAACACTGGTTTCAAAACAGAAAAATTTTGACGACTAAAGTCAATCAAGGCTTTTCAGTCAATGAGAAAGCATATAGAAATTATGGAATGTGTTGGATGTACAGAATTTGCATTCCAACAGAAAATGGCTAAAAAGGCAGTGATAAGTTTGAAATATGATTAAGATTGAGTGACATTAAGATTCTACCATTGCAAATTGGGATTTATACCAGCTCACATAACTGAAGTAAGAAAGGTATTTCAGTCCTGTGCTAGTAAGAGCTTCAGGTCATACATACCACACATATCTTTTTATTTCTGTATGTTTAAATGTTGCCATCAGTGATAGCTGCATACTACTTTATGTATAATGTGTGTTGTTCAGTGTCCCTGCCAAAACCTTAGCTTTAGGAGAGAGATTCATGGAGTTGAATTCTTGTTAAAACAGAAGAAAGCTTTACAAAGTAGTAAGAAAGTGAAAATACTGTTGTGCCCTGGACAGACACTGGAAACCCATGCTAGGGACCCAGCTACTGTTGCTTGATAAATTTCCATGTCAGTTCAGGAACAACAATACACTGTGGGTCCTCTCTTGGACCCTGGCAGATAAAGCAGATATTTTATTAACTCCTTCACATTGTATTTTTAACCATCTATTTTGAAAAACAGCAGATTTTCAAAATCTTATTGAATTCTCCATACTTACTGTCTTTGCTTACTTAGACTGGAAGTTTGTTTGCACTTTCCAATCAACCATTTTCCAAGCAAACAAAAGGACAGCAATAGATAACTTCTAATATTTTTATCTTTCTACTTGTGAAACCAGACTCATCTTTTGCTATTTAGTAATGTATTTACATAAACTGCTTCTTCAACCTCAAAATGCACTCCTGGTCTCTGCTTGTGAGGTCCAGTCAGCTGCAACACTTGCTTTTTTTTAATCTTTTCACTCTAAAAAACTGACCAGCAACTTCTCTGTGCTCCCAGAAGCAGCCCCCACATAGGCATAAGTGGAGCTGAAAAAATGGATTTGGCTTTCCACAGGTTTTTTCTATTGGGCCAATTCAGCAATTATTGATTTCACTGACCTTTCCAAGAGTTTAATAAACTTTGCTCCTTCTTCCAAATCAACAATATAGCATTAAAGTAGCTTTCTTTGAATAAGAATTGCAAATGCACTAAACAATAAAAACACATGATGATACGAACATGGGTTGCGATTAAAGATAAAACAATGTACCTCTATTCAATTAAATAACTGCTGCTATTAACAAGAAGGCCAGCCTTTTTATTTGACACTTCTAAGTTATAGGTTAATAGTTTGGCCAAAAAATGTATCTTAAAGTTGAAATTATCCTCCATTTTGGTGCCAGTATTTGGCATATTGCCAAATCTCAATCCTAGAAGACCAAAATACAATTACAATCAGGGTCATCCAAACCCCAGTTTAAGAGTTCCAGCTCAAATGGGGAGTCAGCAACACTGTCAGCAGAACCAGGGGCATGAGAGTGCTTGGGAAGGGGCAGATCTGGGGGCCTTTACTCATGCCATCAATGCTCAACAGGTTTGGCAGAGCATGCCCATTTCAAGGCAGCTCTGAAGAGCTGAGGACTGGACTGACATCCCGTGTTGGAGGAAGCTGAGGACCTTGTTAGCAAGACAAATTTGGAAAGAACATAACTAACCCACCCAGGAAATCCACAATGACAGAGGTGTCATGCAGTGCCAGGCTCTGTTTTGGCTACAGAGCTGAAGCTGAACTGCTCACAGCACCTGAGACCATAAAATCAAAACTAAAGATGTCTCTCCTGCGAGTGTCATGCAGACACCCCTTATGGTGTGTAAGAGGCTATTTAAATCCCTGAAGTTACACACACACTTACCTGTTTGGGAGATTGTAGTCCATGAAAGTATCTCACTTTTAAAGATGTTGGCATAAGGCATAAGAGTCAGTTGTAACATAGTTTGCAAATAAATGGGTAATGAAAATCATATGTACAAAATAAATGTGTAAGAACCTGTTCTGCAAAGCTTCTGTGAATATTAGTTTTTCTAATAGGTTCAAGAAAGTATTATGGGCAAACTGAGAGTTCCCAACTTAAATGGTTGACATAAAATGATTAATACCTATGGTAACACTTTATTTTTAACTACTGAAGGCAAAAGTGTGAGGGGAAGAGTGTTTTTGTTTTAACAATATGTAGGTATTGGAAATGCACACAGCTATGATGACATGATGTAAATCTGTGAAAATAAAGAAGCTAATATTCCTAAAAAACCCTTTTAGCACCCTCTCTGGAGCCTTAATAGGGGCAGCAAAACCTCGTGAACAAGAGTAATCTTTCTTGTCTGATTACTACAATGCTTAGTTTTAAGGAGATGAGTTAAGAGGCCTTTTGTCATGTTAGCCTTCATAATATCTACCTCCCCAAGGTTGAGAAAAACCTTTCAAATTTTCCAAAGACAGTTTTGATGCCTTAATTGCTATCTTTTTTTGCTGGGCTAATTAACATCAGTTCATAAAAGTCTCCCACAAGACATTGTAAAACATCAGTTGTTAAAGAGATTGTGGGGCTTGCTCTTGACAAATGTGAAGTGACATTCTGCTGGTGTCTTTTGTAAGATCATATAAAGGAGCTGGTTCATCTACCAGAAAAGGAAAAAAAATCTCACCAGGAATCAGTGAAAAAGACAATACTCATCATACAGAGTCACAGGGATAAGTAAATGGTTCACACGTCTTGCTCACATAAGATGAAAGGGAATGAATCTAAGTTCATTTTACATTTGATCACAGACAAGGAATTCTCCAGATCAAAGTGTGCTATAATAATGAAGACTAACTGAATGCAACTAGATCCAAAAACATCTGTCAGGGGTTTGATGTCTAAAAACGGAGATCCTTTATGTTAATGTATTATTATATAACCACATGAGAACCGAAAGACTCTTGAAGTCTTATTTTGTTTTTGTGTATTGTGGTTGAGAAAATTCAACTAACATAACCCTTCAAACAAATCTAACACACTGAGAAAAAAGAGAGTTAGATAGCACAATTAGTCTTCAACCTCTGTTCTCTTTGTGTCTGATAAGGCACTACTTTTAAAAAGGCTAACTGCAAAAATGCTGGTGACCTGAATATATCGGCAGCATAGGAAATGAGTTTGATGGTAGCAATCCAATTTTCAGTGGAGAAGGGTGCAATCACACATCACAAAATCCTTCTCCACAATTAGCACTAATTGGCAACTTTTTTGGCAGACTCTTTACAGAGGCCAAAACCTGAATGAACACGGAGATTAAACTGTCCTTTTGCTCCTAGAAGTACTCTGAGCAGCAAATGAAATTTATTGTGGAAAAAAAATGTGACAGTTCTGATTGTGCTGTACCTGTTCTGGGGATGATCAGAAGTCATTCTTCAGGGCTATTAAGGCAATATGTACATGCTAATTAAGTTACAGCAGAAAAGTGAAATTTTTTTTATCCCTTTAGGTGAGAGTGCTTAAAAGGTATATAATATTTAAAGGTGTAGTGAAAAAAGTGGGGAAACTTAAGCTCCACAGAGATGAACAAAAATGGATTTGCCTCTTTTGATAGGAGACACGTGTACAGAAGGCAGTGTTGTTTCCTTCCCTTTTTCCTCTACAATGACACATTCCCTAATGCAGTACTTTAGTGTAGCAGAGCTATTTGGATGCTTTCAAAGATCAATGCCCTTTCTGGACTATATTTAAGTTACCGAATTTCAGTCTGAGCTCAATCACCTAACTGGACCCACATTGTTCCACAGAGAAGGAGGCATGTTTGACTGCAGCTAGCCTTGCTCCTGAAAAGCTTTTGGAAGTTGTCAGCCTATAGGCTTGGCTCTGCAGCAGTTGGGATTTGTACTGGCATAGAAGTGACTGTCATGTTTCTGGTTGAGTGAAGCTGCAGTGCAGCAGAGACTTTGATCCATTACACTGTAATGCAACATGCAAAGAAAACCAGGGGACAGAGTAGAGTCCTATTTCTGATAGGTTACAAAAGCTATCCATTCTTGGCTGTGGCTCACGTTACTGTTGCCATTTCCAAGAAATTGTCCTTCTAATCCTCAGCCATCATATATCTCTGTAGTCTCTGGGAAATGTGGGCAGCTCTGCTTCTGGTGACATAAGTTTCAGTTCTGCTAGTATTTTGATTTATTCTACAGTCTGGTCTCTTTTTATTGCTGACTTAAAGGAACTTAGATATGATGTTGGTGTAGTCTAACAGTACTAATTCCTGTAAAGAGCACTTAGTACTTCCTGAGAACAGTTTATTTTCATGGTGCTTACTGAACTTTACACCAGTCATGTTGTTCAGTTTTGCCAACTCAATCTTTCATTCCCCTCACAGATTAAGATTCTCTTCTATTCTGGACTGAAAATATTAAGCCTTAACAGCATATTTAAAGAAGGCCATGAACACCATTTATATTTCTTCTGCAAGACTTTATTTCCTTCAGAAGATACAGAAAAGGCGAGCCAAGAGGCTATCACCAGAATTTCTGTTTCTTGCTGCCAACTGTCAATGTTACCATTGCATTTTTGTGGAAGAAGTAACCCTTCTGAAATGGATTTTAAAGCATGAGAGGTGATGGCATGGCAGAAGCAATTGATTGTCTCTTGCAAGTCTAACATGCAGATCTTCCTGAGTTGTTCACTTGATTCAGTGATTTGATCCTCACATACTGCAAAGAAATATATGTAATATATGTAAGTATCATGAGTTAGCAAGTGCTATTGATAGCAAGAGATTACATATTATTAATGTTTGCCAGTGTCCTGAGAGTTTGGTTATGAACTAAAACCTGTATGAGGGATGGGATAATAGAGGGCTATAATTTGAAAGACAGCAACTCTCACGGAACAGAACACAAATCTTTTACAGGAAGCAAGATGCAACAATGTTTGATCTACCCTTACAGCTTTCCTTTTAATTTTTTTATGCTCTCTTGTTTCTTTTTATTATTCTGTTTCAAGGGCTTATTGTCTCAATGGAAGACAGTCTTCTTTATTTGTAATTTTTTACCAATTTTTTCAAAGAAAAATGAAAAAGGATATACAATAAAATGACAAAATATGCTGCACACAGTGACCAAAGTACCCTTATTTTTCACTCTAGTCTGTTTTCAGATGCCAGTTCTGTTCTGCTCAAAGCTGTTCACATTCAGCACTCCCATTCTTCACATGTAATGTAAATTGGTGCTTCACCCTGAGCAGATCTGCCACAGCAAACCAGAGCCAAACTATTAGCAGAGAATGGCATTACAGATGAAGATGACTGGAACAGTTTTCAGGCTTTAAACTGCAAGTATGACTGAAATGCCAGTTTCTGAAAGGGGTTGGTTGTATCTATTAGAGATGAGTGAGCAAGTTTTTATATGCACGTTGTTTCAATTTAATACAAAATTTGAACTAAATTCTTTATTGTTCCATGGATGATTAATACATATACTAAAACTCTAGGCAAGTATGAAAAAATACTTTCATAAAGATAGCTTTGCATACTAACAGCAGTTTCCAGACTTTTGGAGCTTTGTGTCATTCTATTTGACAGGCTCTACAGTGTATTTTTAGTATTTTCAGATGGTAAACTACACCATTTATTAAAAAATGAGATGAGATGTTATTTTAAACAGATTATTTTCTTAAATCAAAATGATCTGGTTTATTAAATTGCCAGATCAGTTAAAAAAGGAAGAATTTCTCTCCCTTTCTTTTATTAATTTTAACTTGCATCATACTAATACCTACTCTGGACTCTATGGCAGTAAATGAATTTGCCTTATGTAATGCACCCATAAGAGAACATAAAGATAAAAAATTCTGGCTCCATGAATTCACCAGGAATTTTGTCTTCTTCAGCAAGGCTGGGATTTGACCTAAAATATTTCCTGGAACACACAGTATTACTTTTTTTTTTTTTTTTTCTTTTTTTTCAGAGAGGTTACACTGAGGAATAACCTGGTTTTGTATATGTTGTGCTGTGTGCAACTGCTCCCCATTCTCCACAAGTTCCCCCTCCTAGAAGGGCAGGATGAGGTGGACCCAAGGAAGCAGCTTGGACAAGATCACAAACCAAAATACTCTCCTTTTGAATGTCTCTATGCCCAGCAGTGCCTCAGGAAACAAATCCAAATCAAATGCTGTTTTCACCCAGTGTTTTCAAAACTCAGAGCCAGAAATGTCCCAGTGAATTCAAAGGGATCAGACTGGATTTTGACAGAAAAATAACAAAATTAGTAAGAAGGATCCTGCTTGAGGATCACTCTGGAATACACCTGTGATCTACAGTCACCTTCCAAGTTAACCAGCTGAGAGAGGTTTGGTTAGGTTGGAAAGCTCCATGGGCCTACCTATTAGTGACCTCCAGGATGGGCTTTATTGTGACCATCTGGTTGAAGGGCTGACTAAAGAACAATGACAAATCTCCCAGTCATTTCCTACAGTTCCAACCATCTTACTTCTGATTTTGCTCTGAGAAATTCCTTCTCCAGTCCTTCTCTCTCTCCTCCATCTCCTTTATTTCATCCTCTGTTGCTGGTTCTGTTCCCCACACTCTCTTACTCCAGCACACAAGACTCTAGACCCTTTCTTCTACCATTCAGGCTCACAAAATCCCTGTTTCCAGTTAATTCTGTGTTAATGTTCCTATAAATAGGTGATTAGTGGATCTTTTACCTCCACACTGCTGCAATTCCGCATTTTGAAAAGAGTAGCTTGGTAAGTGAGATCCCAGAATACACAGTGTTGTAACTACCAGTAAGCATCCACGAAAAATGTCACAGTTACTGCCAGCAAACCACAACATTAGTTCAATCTCTGTAGTATTGCTGAGGTATGCCTTTTCCAAAGACACATAAATTATGACTATTTCAAATACTGAAAAAACATGACATTGGGAAACAATTAGGAAGTGCATTATTAGAGTCACATCGCTCACTAATATTCAACTTATATTTTCCGCATTAGCAAGGACACAGTTAATCTTCCAAATAAGCAGTACTAACAGTTCAAATGAATCAATATGATGTACTGAACTTGATTTTAATTCAGGACTCCAAGCTTCCAGATAGGTCCAATGTTTGTTCAGTTCAGCAGGTTTTGTCCTCAATATGTTTCACATTACAGTCTGAGATTGCAGCGAAAGTAAAAAATGATAACAAATTCATGAACTGAAAGAGATACCATGCAATAAAAACATCAGAATCTATCTTTTTTTCTGGCTGAGCTTCGGTAGTCAGATGGCAAATCAGATCATTATACAAGCGAATTTCAGTTTCCAGAAATTGTTTAGGCTGGCTCTTTATCAAAGTCCTTTGAAGGGCTCTGATAGATACCCAGATACTCACCTATGTATCTGTTACAGCACACTTCACAGACAAATACTTTTATAATTTTGTGGTCTTTTTCTTGACTTTCATAATGCAGTTCTTTATGTTTAACTTCTTTTTTTTTTTTTTTAAGGTGACCTAGAATTTTTCTGAGAGAAAAATCTCAAGTGGCATCTGTTAGTGGCTGAAAATATTAATTGTTTTTTTCTCTTGGTGGCTCAGGCCAGTGTAAGGAGCAATTCAGGTCATGCACTCAATAGTTCTTACCAGTCTCCTTAAGCCTGCACTGTATTTGTGGTGGTTTCCACCCAGTGTCCACCCAAACCTCCAGGCCCCCCCCTTCCCAGAGGGAAAGGAAAAAAGAGAAAAGGCAAAAAACAGCTGAGAGATAATGGCAAAACAAACTCAGAGTAGCTAAATACTTAAATTTATTACTAACAAGATAAGAACTAAAACTAGAAGCACTAAAACTAAAAAGTAAGAAATAAATCAGTCTTAAGAACACTCCTCCCACTCCTCCCTCCCTCCAGCAGTTTGAGAGAGCAGGGAATGGGAGTTTTGCAGGTGGTTGTTGCTGCTGCCATTGCTCTTGTCCTGTGGGTCACTCCATGGGGGGCAGTCGGGTCTCTGCACCCCGATGGTCCTCTGTGGACTGCAGGGGGACAACCTGCTCCACCACGGTCTGCAGGGGGGCCGCAGCTCTTAGTACTTCCCCTGCTCCCGTGGGGTCCCTCCCACGGCAGACAGTCCTCAATAGACTGTCCATCATGAGTCCACCCCCTGGGCAACACCTCTACCGGGGGGAAAAAAACTGTTCCAGGTGGGTCTCCTTCTCCAGGAGTCAGGGCTGCAAGTCTCTTCCAGGATCTTGCTCCATCCTGGGTCTCACACAGGGCAACAGCTCCTTCAGGCATCCACCTGCTCCTCCAGAGGCTGCAGGGGGGTCTCCACACCCCAAAAGATCTCCATGGGCTTCAGGGAGGAGGGAGGGGAGGGGAATAGCTTTCAGTCCTTCCCCTCCCCTGCTCCAGCGTGGGGTCCCTCCTTCGCCTCCTCCTGCTCTTCTGACCTTGGTCTCTCTCTGTCTGCAGTTATCTCATGGCTGGAATTTTCAACTGCACAAACACTCCAATTCTTGAATATGTATCACAGAGGCGTAACTATGATTTTTAATTAGCTCAACAGGGCAGGAGAAGCTTCTAGCAGCTTCTAACAGAAACCATCCTGGAAGCACCCCCTTCTACCAAAATTCAGCGACAGAAACCCATGACAGTGTTTTAACTAATTATCCTATTTTTTTCCAGTAATTGGATCATCATACTGGTTTTGGCCACCCTACCATCCTGGACTTCCATCCATACAGTGTGTCTAGGTTAACCACAAGACTGAGAGCCTTGGAGTGAATTGAAAGAAGGGAATGCAGAAGCCTGGAGTTTTAAGCTTTTTTCTTTGTTAAAGCAGAAGAAAAATAAAAGATGATCACTTCTCTTTGAAAAGTGTCTCCAGATCTCCATCAGTCCTTTTTATGGCATTCAGGTGGTTCAGTATTCTGCAGGTGATACCCTGATGTTCTTTAGCTTTTCTGTGAATAGCAAACTGCATTTCTTTCATCATCTTGGAAGCTACTCTACAAACGTCTCTAGGAAGAGAAAGGTGCCACTAGGTGAGAGGAGAAGGGTCAAATCATCTTTTGAATCTTTGTTACCATAACTAAGGAGAACAAAGTAAAGCCCATACAGTTTTCCTTCTTGAGTAGGATCCTCTCTGACTCTAGACCTCCATTGCCTCTTATTATAGGAGGGAACACTGGAGCACATTTTGGTTTTATCTTCACAACTCTCTACTCCACAAGCTCTTCTATCCCTTTTTTAAATCTTTTTAATCCCAGGAGCTACATTTTTTCTTGGCCTCTTCCCTTCTAATGCCAGTGTTAACAACTTCCCTCTAGCCTAGTAGCTTCCATCCTGAAACACGGTGTTTTGCTTTGTGTGCAGGCCAGAATCTGATCTCTGTCATGACTCTGTAGATGACAACACTAGTTCAATAAAGCATAAAGCCCACCCTATCAACTTCTCATACTGTCTTTCCAGAGCTTAAGTTCATCTATTCCTATTCCAAAGTGAGACTTCCCCAAGTCCAGAGAGAGCTGAAGTCCACCAATACACTGCAGACATGGACTTTAAAGCTAATTTTTATTTAAAGGAAAAAGAGAAACGTTTGCTTATAAAATTTGATCATATTTTAGCTGTGACAGATTTCAAAAGTGATTATTTTGTAAACATTTGTACAGGAAGACTTTCTGTGTATCCTCAGCATATACAGAACTCAGAAAAAAATCAAAAAGTATTAAGCCTGTTCAGTATTTATCTACTCAGGTATTTTCTTTATGGAACATCTGTAGGGATACAGTTGAGTTCTGTGACACCAGCATTTCAAAAAAGAGATTTGACAGACTAACTCCTAATGTAGAAATATTTACCAGAGTCAAATGCTTTCTCATGACACTGAAAATTTTGCTGAGTCAAGTTGATTTGATCACTGGGAATGCTCAAAAGTTATTTTTAACATCACAGTATATTTTTTATTGGAGCATTATATTTTAATTTAGACTTTTCATCTTAAAATCTGACTTTGTACACCTTCAGCCTACATTCAAGCCTGCCTTTAGTAGCTGTTTCTTCCAGACAAAATGAAACTGAGGAGAAATGCTGAATGCAATTGTCTGACTGCATTACAGCCTACTCATGAATAGATTTCCTACCTATGGGAAACTGAATGTACTCAAGTACAATGAGAACAAGAGTGAAAAGATGTAAGGACACAGTAGGTACTAAAAAGTCTTTAATTTAGCTAAAAATCACTTTTTCAAAAATCCAATTTCAGTATAACAAAGCTGCAAACGGATTTATTTTTAATCTGAGGAAATATTAGATTCCTAATAAGTACTGAGAGAAAAATAGAGGATTCCTGTCATACATGAAATTAATTCAGCCACAAAATACCTTGTTGTCTAGATGATAATAGCATAAATAAGAATCTATTCATGCCCACACCTGGATTTGTCTACCAACCTCATGTAAAGTATAAATACGTTGTCTTTCAGAAAAGGATTTATACACCCTGCTGCCCTGAGCTTTTTAAGGACTAATATAACTAAATAGAAAAATAGTTTTTAACATTTTCCTAATGCTTTATTGCATTTTTAATCAGTATGTTGTAAGTTGGAAGATCTCTCACTTGAAGATTTTGGAGTTAATGGATATGATTTTTCACTTTGCTGCAAATAGTCAAATCATTCCTCTGAGAAGGGTCTGGAGAACAGCTGATTTCATCTTCTCTTAAAAAAATAGAACCTGACATATTCTAAAATAAACTTTGGAGGTATTAAAGGTGCTTGTCATTGGCAAACTATTACAGTCCACACTAATAAATGAAAATTTCAACACCACTTGAAAATTCAATTTTTGATAAGTAGAAGAAAAAAAGTCTTGTTGCTTGTTGCCTTTTTTAGTTCCTTTCTTTTTAAAATCTTGCCTTCTTGTTCAATACTGTTGCTCTGAGGGCTGGCCTTCAAGCCCATGGTGTTCTTTACAGCTCCAGCTGCAGTTTTGTGGCAGTGTTTCAGCATTGTACGGGATAAAAAGAGTCCTCTGATTCAAGCATGTGGAAAGGACATACACAATGTAAACCCACAACGTATCTACTGCACACCAAAGGGGGTTGCCACATGATAGCAGCAGCCTGCCAAATCCTCTGAACTTTTGGCATCTAGTAATAGGGATGGTGCAAAGTAATAGGGATGGTGCAATGAAAGAAAACCAAGGAAGGAAATTATTAGCTATTTGGGAACAGTGACTTATGTCACTTTTTTCAGGGCAATCTCTTTATCCCACTTCATTAATGCAATGATGATTGGATTGATAAAGGCTTAGCTCAGAGTGCGTCTGTTGGACAATAGCTGCTCTTTATTTATCTCAGTTCTGTGTTTTAAAGAGCATAAAGAGAAATTTACACTCTTCCTACACTCCAGCCTCTCACCCCAATCCCAGAGCCTGGAATTTTCTTTCCCACTGTTTTCTTTCAGGGATATGCTCAAGTGTCACTTTTGCTCCCACTTCAGAGGGATGATCTCTAGGACCTGCAGCAAACTCCAGTGAGAAAGACAAATGGAGCATAGTAACCCTCAGAGTACTATTGACCCCAAAAGAAGAACATGGGAAAACTATACATGAAAACATTTTATGAGTAGTATTCTTTTAAAATGTGAAGAAGAAAAAAAAGTAGCTTATATCTTAAAATACGAGTGTATATTACTGAGTGGGAGTTGATCTATAAATGTTTACCTGCTAAGTGTATATTATATTGCTGTACTAACATAATTTTAATAGAAATTGTCAGACTTGGGCTTATTTTTTGTATTTTATGAGGTCTCTTTAAAAAAAATATACCTCTTAGGGTGATGCAAGTAGCATCACAAAGTAAGGTTTGAACAAACCTTATGTCTTTGACTAATCCCAAAATAAAGTAGCACAGAAAATGATTCCTACCGGCACTGACTCAGCTTACTTTGTTAAATTCTGCTCTCAGTTTATCTGGCTGCATATACCATGAATTACAGAGGAGCCATCTGACTTTTCAGACTTTTTTTTTAATTTGAAAATTGCTACATTAGTTTGAAAACTAATAATGTCAATGGAATCAGCTCAGACTTATTTAAGTGACTGTGTGTTGTTATATATAAAAGGTTTCATCATGTTCCATGAAACTATGATCTCTAAATACATCAGAACATGTGGCTCACTCTCCTTTTTTCATTTGTATTTTTATTTCCTATGTCTTCTCTCTGAGAAGCCTTTCAAATATTTGTACAGCAATTTGCATGTCCTGCTTCTCCCTTTAGCTCATTCTCTTTGCTCTTTTCCTTTCTATATCACTCCACTCCTGAACATCGGTGTTAATTTTTCCCCCATCCCCTCTTTCTCCTAGTTCAAACTCTGGTTTTATTTTTTTTGCTTTTTAAAAAATATTTTTTCACCTTACCAGGTGGAATGCTTTTCCCAGAGTTCTTCTTTTGTCAAAATGACTGTTTCTGCATTAGTTGCAACATGAAGAGCAACTATCCTTCCATCGCATTTTATCTTTTGAGAGTGAAGTTTTAGGAGAGAAAGGATAACATCTATTGGTGAGAGGAAGGCATATTATCTATCAAACCACAATATCTAAACACTCCACATGTTCTCACACACTAGTACTACTAGGACTGGTCTGGACCAGTTAAACTCAGTTCTGTAATGGAGGCAAACAGTAGAAGTGTGTGAACATCAGTAGCTTCACTCCGTTGTCTAGAAATACTTTGAATTATGCTTTATGTTCTCTCTTAGATGAGAGACAGTCAGATGGAATCAACTTATGTGATTTATCTCTTTATTAACATTGTCAAAAAAACCTCATTAACTGGTTAACTCATTCAGCTGATTGTCTGTGAGGGAAAATCTAGATAGCAACAGGCGTATCACCAGGCAGTTGTGAACTATTCAGAAATTACCAGAGAGGAAAGAAAACAAATTTATTTTGACAAGAACTTGTAAAAAATTAAACTCATTCCAACACTGGAGACTGGAAAGAAACTTACTCAGATTAATGAGAAAAATTATTAAGTAACAGCTATACAGAACCACTAGAAAGGGATTCAATATATGTGTCATCTTATGGCACACGAGCAAGACCCTAAGAAAGCATAGTAGTTATTTGTAAACATTTTGCCATGAACAAAGGTCTGCCAAAAGGAAAATAATTACTATATAACTTTGCTTAGCCATCAGAGGTTGTAGTGCATTTTCAGAGAGCCGGGCATAGATTACCTGTGGCAAGAGGTAAGCTCATTCCACATAGGCAAATAATTCCCATTTATTTAGGTAATTGCATACTGGAAATCAAAAATGTAATTTCAACAACCACTCTCCAGTGAGGTATTTGGTGTTAGGTCAACCTTCTGATCTCAGTAAACCAAAGGAACAAAGATTTTACTGATGAACTTTTAAGCTTTACAAAGGTTCAGTATGTAGACTTCCTCTCAGTCATCAGGAATGTTTCCTGGAGCATTGTGATCTTTTTTAGTACCCTTGGACGATATCATAAGTGTCTTTGTTATGCATCGTATTTCAGAATGTTATTTTCATTAAATTCTGTGGCCATGACTTATTATTTGTACTTTTCAATAAGCAAGAGCCCTGTCTGAACTTGTGTCTCCCCTCCACTCTTCAGCCATGGCAGACACCACAAATCCAAATGATAAAACATTCATTTTCCCCCAGAAATCTCCTCTTTGAAAAGAAAAAGCAAATAAAGAGTGGAAGAGTACTATCATAATTTTTACAGATGGAATCAGAGAGATTTTACGCTTAAAATCAGAGAGATTTTAGGAGTCTTCACCGAAGGGTTTATTTTTAGAAGGCCAGTAGGACCCTGCCATTTTGGAGTCCCTCCATGGCTAATGTTGATAAATAAGCACTGTCACAAGGCAACTCAACTGGTCTATTCTAACTGCCCATGTAACAAGAAAATGAATCTGTATCTATAAAGAGCACCCAGTTCAGATTAGCAGTCTGACAGTGACTCACTCAGATTTGAAAGTCTATCTTTTGATGCCAGTTAGACCCAATCACTCTTGTTGCTGGTCACTTGACAGCCTGTACAGCACATCAAAATCAGAGCCACAGATTGAAAACAAATTTCTGTTGTGTCATGTCCAAGGCTAAACTGTGAGGGAAAACTGAAAGGTAATTTCTAGAAAGAAATTATACTCCCTGGGCTAAAGAAAGAAAAAGTGAATATCCAAGTAGGAAAGTGTAAGGAATTGCTTCCTGATTTATATCTTTCCATTTCAGAAAGCTCTTTTTCTTTTGTCAGGCTGGCATGTGCATTTCTCCTTTTGTGCCAAGCAAGAATTTTCAGAGTTCAGAACATAAATGAAAGGTCACAGAAGTATAGTTTGCTTGCACTAAATCTTCAAAGGAAAGAGGCTGCTAATCACCACAGATGAAGTCTAGCATAGCAGAAAAGCTTGAAACAGCTTCTTCAGAGAATGTTTTAACAATCAGACCCTTTTGGAGAGGGGGAAGGAAAGCAAGCACACAATTGCAACCTTTATCTAATAATTACTAACAGTGGCTGTAATACCATCTTTTCCTCAGAGGCATGATATATCAACAGTTAAAAGCAATATCAGAGGAAAAGAGCATTAACATTATTCAAAACAGAGTCTGTTCTTTGATTTCCAACATATATCATTGGCTGAAATAATAAATTGTACTTTTTTATCCTTTCTCCTAAGATAATACAGTTCTTTGTAATTTTTTTGTGATGCTTCGTATCTGGAACATTTACAAAAAAAAGAGAGTTAAACATGGTGATAGTTCAAAAGACTTTAAGGCCGGGCAGCTTCCTCCTCCCCATCCTTTGCTAAGCAGGATGCAAGAGATAACATCAAAGCTTCTGTGGATGAATGTGGTAACTGTTACCCTGCACTTTACATGCTAAGCGAGAGCTAGAACTTGAGCGCTGAATTATGTTCAAACTTCTCAGTTGCTAACTTCACCATCACTGTGTTTCAGCATCTGTTTCCCAGAGTGTAAATCAGGGCAGTGAGTTAGGCCCTTGGCCCTGACAGAGGCAATGCAGAGGAGCATCAAAAACATCAGTGTTGTGCTCCCATCCCACCACTGCCTGTTTTCTTGGCCCTTAGCTCTGGTTGCACGATGGACACTCCAGGTGCTTCTGACATATTCCTACGGTAGGGGAGGGGAGGTAGGATCTTTTTAACAATTGAAAAAAAAGAAAAGCCATAAGGAGGATGTTCATGGCCTTTTGTATGGTATCCTGATGCAGAATCCTTAAAATAATGGGTTTCAGCCTTTCAAGAAAGACACTGGAAGAATTAATTTCATTACTGCTGAACTACAGAAAAAAATATTTGGGATTGAAAAGTTTTTCTTCTGTTGTGCATTTTTTACTGTATTAATTTATGTTAGTGTTGTTGACAAAATTTTATTACAATGAAGTAAAATACATAACTTGAAACAAAGTAAAAGCAAATTATGATACTTTATTGTTGGCAACAGCTGACTTCCTCTGGAATGGATGACTGAGAAGCAGTTGTAAGTAACAGCTGGATATTCCTTTCTACCGATTAGAAAGCAACTAATTATTTTTATAACAACAACAACAGCTGGATGTGTATGCAGAAAGGCAGGAAAAGGGAGTTGAATTCCTTTCTTCTTAGATATTTAGATGCACAGCAAATAATAACAGCTATTTTTTTGTTTTCCTGATGAATAAAAGACAATTAGCTCTGCTCAGACTAGACTGAAATGAAAAAGGGTTGTGGAAGAATTACAAAGATCTTCAAAGTTGTTGGACAACTTTCCTATGGGAAACAACTAGGTAGACAAAAACTTTCAGACTAGACGTGGCCAAGGAGTGATATGGAAGGGAACTACAAAATCTCAAGAGGCCTGGATAAGGTGAATAGGCAGTGACTGTTTACTGCTTTTACTAGTACAGAACTATGAGGCCTCACCGGAGGGAGAGGCTCACAGCAAACAAGGAGGTAATTCTTCACATCACTCACAGCTCTGCGAAGCTGTAGAATTTGGTGCCACAAGATGCTGTTGCTGATAAAAGTCTCTGACTGCTCCAGGAAAAGTGAACAAATGAAACGCATCTCAATTGAGACAAATGAAGAAAAATTTATTTTTGACAAGGTGTCCTGACCCACAAATTGTTGGTGGGCAGGAAAATATCCTGGGAGTTACTACTGCATTCTTAGTTTGTTTCTAATCTCCTTGGGCACCTGCTACTGTTGGATGTATGCTCTAGGTGTGTAGGAGCTTATGGTCTAATTCAGCATGGTTCCAGCCTCTTTGTGGATGAAAGCTGTACATTGCTCTTGGCAATAAGAACAGAATCCACCAGTTCTTTTACTGCCCTATAAATGTCCTAGATGCCAAGTGTGGAGCCTTGGTCACTCCTCCTGCCTTCAAAATGTATGTTAAATTACAGCCTTGACACCTTGAGTAAGCAAAGATGATTAATGAGTGATTATCTTTAACCATCTCATGCCACATATGGAAAAGAAGGCAGACTGAATAAAAAAAATCTTGCTCGGTCAGAACTTTTTCAGTGTCTTTCTAAATAGGGTTTAAGATAAATGCAACATTTCCAGATAACATCATTCCTAAATTGGAGGGAACTTCTAGTGACAATGAGTTAATGTTATCATCTGCTAGACAGGCACTCCAGGAACTGATTAAATAGAACCAATAGATTTTCTAAGGCTTAATATGCCAAAAGTGACAATGTGGAAAAAAAACAAAAAGGGGTTTTGTAAGAACTATGTTACAGCTGAAAATGTGGTTTTCATAAGATCATTTAATATCATTTCATCATGAATAGTAACTCTTGTTTCAATCATTAACATAATCAGTCACAGTAGGGAAAACATAGAGGTTGCAATTTTGTTTATGATCAAAAGACTGAAACATTCTTCCACTGATTTTGGCACCTATAATCATCTTTGCTGTACTCAAGTTCTCAAACTGCTGGGTTAATACACATTTTCTTGCTGGATGTTAGGATGTCTTCTTACCAGTTTCTTGAATATGTTGACTGGATAATGGATCCAGTGGGCTGAAACCAAAACCAAAGGTTGACTTTAGCTACACATCAAGACCTCTTATCAGCTATCTTCTGTAGCACGGGCAGAAAAGACAGGGTCAAAAGACCTTCTATTGAAGTGTGCCTTTTATCTGGGTTTAACCAGACTTAAAGTGTGCTGATGCTTTGGCAGGGTGCCCAGGTGCCCTGACGCCTGAGTATTGGACTGTCAGGTACTGGAAGCGAAATACTTTATTTAAAAAAAACCAATTAATCCAACAATGCAACACAGTTGCCATTGTCATAAAAATAAGCAGAGTTTTGTGTTAGTAAAAAAAATCTTAATATGCCATTTCTATTGTCATGCTTTAAGTCTGTGTGGGCATAGAACTTACTAGCCTTTAACCTATGTCTATTCCCTCCACAAAGTAATAGGTTCACATTAAGTAAATGCCAAAGAAACCTGACTTCTAACATATTTCTGACCAGATAATGATTTATTTTTTTATTTTTAAGTTTAAATTCTAAGTTTTCTTTTGCATTATTTTGCCTCTTTTTAATCCTTTTGTGTGTTAAGGATTCCATCACTTCTCCTAACTCCATTCCCATCACTGCTGTTAACCAAGTCATCAAACCAGTGACCTGCACTTACTCTGATAGTTCCTATCCTGTTACTTTGTTTCCCATACTGTCCATAAGATAAAAAAATTTGTTTGTAATGAAATAATCGCTGATTGAAATCCATAAGCAATCTTTTAGCAGGTATCCTGTCTTCAAGAGAGATATTTTGTCATTAAGCTACAGAACTGTGCTCATTCTTCCTGCCATCTATTACTGCAATGAATCATAAATTATCTATTAACACCTTGGCCCTGCTTCATGAAGATATACAGGATAAATCCACCCCAGAGTTAAAAGGAGATGGGAATTCTGGAACTGAATATTCTCAAGTTGAGAAGGACAAATATATCAGATTGTCTGTCCATCTTCTCAAAGTGTGTTGAGGAAAGGAATGGCCAATCCGTGAGTTTTAAAGAAACCATGTAGGCACCTGATAGAAGAAGTTACATAGAATCTAGACAATAAATTTCATGTCACTTTACATTCCCAAATCAGGGACCGAAGTACCAAAGGACATGGCAAATCAGGGACCAAAGTACCAAAGAACACGGCTATTTGAAACACTTATAGCTTTTGCTTTCCATGGACCTCCTCTGAGGTACTTGACTCTCCTCAGGCAGGCCACACGGTGCTCCAAGGGCTCACTCAGGCTCAGGCACATGAGCTCCATGCTGAGAGCAATGTCTCCTAGCATTTAGATATTCCTATGTAAAAGTTACATTGGCTATGCTAGTTATGGAGCCAGGCCTCTTTTTTTTTTGGGTTTGCTCTAGTTTAATCACATGGATGTTTCTTTTATTGAAACATATTCAAATGTTAGAATAGTCATGTTGTTGAGTACAACATGTCACTATCATTACTCTTAATAATTAAAAAATGGAAAAAAATATGAATGTATTATCAAATGAATGCAAGGCCATCCATCATAAAAGAAATACGTGGCATTAACAAACTAATTTGTCAAGCATCAGTCAAGTCTAATCCTTACCTTCTGAGGCACATACATTAAGATATGCAGCTTACTGTACCCTTCAGTTTTGAATCCTCCTCCTTCAAAATGTTGTAGCGTTGTCTGCAGATCTAACTCCATGTGAACCAGAGAACTGACTAAAATAATCATTGACCCTCAGGCTAGTATTCAATATTTTGTCTGTCTTTCTCTCCCTCCTTTTTCTTTCTTTTCACTGAAGACTACTGTTAGTTAGACTTTCCTCTTCAAAATGACTACCTTATGCAAATCAGGGAGTTTGTGTTTTGAGCAGTTCTTGATGCTGAATGGACTGAAGATTTGTATTGATTCTATATCCCAGTTTTTCCCCCGTGTGAAGAGAACAGGCTTTCCATTACCTCCAAAACACAGAGTAAGAGAAAAGAACACAGGAGCTAAAAGATTAAATGGTGAGCACATATTTAGGAGAACTGCCAAAGGTCACAGCAGTAATGCTTGGGAACCTGCATCTGCTAAGTCCCAGTCCAAAGCCTTCACTGCAGTTCATCCTTTCTGTTTCTCACAGGACAAGGATGGGTTTCAAAGAAGGCTACATCAGGGCAACCTGACACCCTGCTGCAGGCTGCATTATTAATCTGATGTCAGCCTTCCAGTGGTTCAACCAGTTGAAATGATTCCTTTCTTGATATTTCAGAAAATCCTTTTGAATGAAAGGTGTTATAAGCCCCAGAAACAGGATACTAGTGCTTGTGCTGATTTAAATGAAAACCATTGTGCTGTCAATGTGTATAGTAACCTGGTTTATTACTTTGAGTTTTGGCCTTCCCTTTCTATTTTTATGAGTACCTTTGATCTCAGTTAATACCTTCATTTAGGGATTTAGACAGCTGTAGTGTACATACAAGGGATGGCATTGTTTTCATAATGAAGGAGAGCTCCTCACCTGCTGTTTCATTTTATCTTATAATTCAGTTAAATCAGGTGTTCTTTTCTTGAATCACTCTCTGCATGAGAAAGCCACAATTTGGATCTAAAGGGAAAGGGAAGAGTGTTTTCACCTTCAGAATTCTGCATTTAGATCCCGTTGCTTCTGTCACTTCATTCAATTACTTCTCATAATTTAAAGCACACCTAAACAGATACTGCAGGTGGCTACAAAATTACAGAATAACAGAAAAATAAAGACATATCAGAGTATTTGTTGGACTGTGTGCTCAAACTGGCAGCAAATAAATGTTGCCATCTTACAACTGTACGTTTCTTTGAGATAATTGCTATACACATTCAGAAAAATTAAACTGTGAACTGAGGGCCACATCATAGCAGTCAGCTCCCTCACCTTTCATGAACAAATGTACTGATTAGATCGGGTTCTCAGACTACCTCTGAATAACAAATACTTGTTCAATGTAAATAAATGAATAATGAAAAGAGATGATACATGCAAAAGAGTTGCACTATTCAGATGCCTCAGGCTCTGTTTTATTTGTACGTTAAGATAGTGTGACTATCAATGCTTGTACAAAAGAAGATGCATCAGAAAACTCGAGGTTGAGCATGCAGAATTAGAAAATACCATCATGACAACACGTCAAGAAATAACTTTAATAATATTGTTATATACTGTGTTTCCATGAGTCTGTAGTCTCACCCGAGGGATAGAATAGCCATTAACACCAGACAGGCAGCAACACCATAAAGTGTCCTTTGATGTTCAGCATTCAGTGCACAGCTCTAGGCTTCATGCAAGGATTCAAACTTTGCTGTGGAGAGATGTATTGATTTCCTAATGGGCATTTCATTATATTAGAGTACCAGCCATGCCTCACAAGCAGTAAATAATTTTTCTCAAACACTTTAGAAAATTAATCTTTCATCTTCAGAAATGAAAGGATATATCCTCCATTCAATTTAGGTGACAAATCTGATCCTTACACTTGAATTTTCAAAAAAAGGAAAGTCAAAGTATTGTTACTTTCAATTTCAGTTCATGGCCCACCACCTTGCAGATCAGAATCCATGGTCTCAAAAAAGCTTTCCTTAAAAGTGAGGACACATTTGTAAAAAGTCTGAAAGTCTGTGGGTAAATGCCTTGATAAATACTACACAGCGATTTTGTACTGGAGGCAAGGATAGAATCTTGTCCCACAGTATTCAACTGTTGTAATTCCACATTTTACAATTCTGTATTCAATTGCCTGAAACAAAAGACCATTTTTCATTTCTCTATGGACCCCTCCATCAAAAGTACAGATCACAAGACAAAGCCTCTTTCATTACACAATTCTTAGTCTTCCTCAGAAGTCTATCCATCCTTCACATTTTCCTGTGGGAAAAATAATTAATATAGGGCTGTATAATAACAGAGACACTGAAGAAGTCTGAATTGTGGCTGCACATGGAATCTAAGTTTCAGTATTTTTATTCTTGCTACCAAAATATTCTTTTATGCACTTTCTAATCAGTAATTTCCTGGGGTTTTAAGGAAAGCAGGCACAGACACCAAAAATTCTTTAGTGTGGAATTGCAAATTATGTCCACACATAACCTCCTTACATACACAGCAGGATTAAGAGCAGGCTGAAGGCTGGGAAAACCACGCCTGGTCTGCCCACACTGTTGACTGTGGTCTCTGCTGCAGTTTGGCTGAGAACATTAAAACTGCTTAGAAAAAGCCAGCCCCAGGGTATCTGCTAGTGGATGGGGCTGTACGTGTGCTTGGCTCAGAATATTCCTGACCCACATGAACTGTAAAAGAGAGCTTGGCTCCACTCTAAAGAATCTAGAACATTCAAACCTTCTTCTTTGGGAGGTCTCTGCAGCCAGCTTCATGTATAGCTTTCAGGCAGGCCTGAT
Organism: Formicarius rufipectus; assembly: GCA_013399695.1. Taxonomy (NCBI): domain Eukaryota; kingdom Metazoa; phylum Chordata; class Aves; order Passeriformes; family Formicariidae; genus Formicarius; species Formicarius rufipectus. The sequence continues at coordinate 469,035 of VXAU01004456.1, forward strand.
TTTCAAAGTCATTTCTGAAATATCAGGAATGCCTCAGCTTTTAAAGGGAAGCTTTCATTTATTTTTTTTTTCCCATGAATTTACCTCTATTCCTCACAGTTTTTTGCCCTGGAAACTAACCCTTTATATTTTAAATTTTATCATATCTAAGACTCCATAAAATAGTCTTTTGCACATTTCCTGCCAATTTCAATACCAAAATGTACTACAATAATCTAATAAATTCTAGTATATTCTGTTTAATCTATTGTGCATACTAAGAGATACATAAGAAACATCTAGAGAAGAAAGTTGTGCGATATACTAATTATGAACACCACAAAGTAGCATATTCATTTCAGAGCTATTAATACAGATCTGATTTTATTTCAACTCCATATAACTCTGTTTTTAAATAGATAATTAAGCCATTTAAGGGAAAAACTGTGGTAAATTGTGCCCACATTCTGATTCCTATTAGTACTGTCATGCAAATTGTTATACCCCAGTAGAATAAATCTGTCTGTAGTTCTGATAAGTAGCTTCACATGAATGTGGGGATCCAATGCAGAGATCTTGCCATGAAGAGCAACCAAAGGGCAAAGAAGGGCCCCTGGAAAAGTTCTTCTGCCTCAGATGTTCTGAGGAACCAGAGATGGGTCAGGGAGATTCTCTGAAGTGCACATGTGCGCCTGTATATGCAGTCCCTTCTGAAACCTGATGTTCTAGGAAGAAGAAATGCATGCAAAATTATTTTATAGCAAGCATATGTCAATGGGCTTTTTAAAACACAGAATACCAGGACCATGACACTTCCACTATTTTCACAGTTTCTCCCCCATACACGTCTCTGGAAAGCAGCAATTTTTTCGACTGAACACCTTGTTTCAGAGCACTTTGTGCCTACATGGTTCTCTCTGATAACTTTTGTGGGTAGACTCCATAGCATGTAAAATCAAATGCCCTTGCTACACACATACTTTTTGTGAATTTGTCTGTCTGGCTCTGGTTTTACCTCAACATTCCTTCACAGGCACATGATGGTCTTTCAACAAGAACCTCAGCACAATATGCTATTTTATTCTTTACTTGCTTGTTAAAAATATGATGAGCTGGAAATCTCCTGTTTAATGCCTAAAAGCAGTTTAAATCCTAGGATCAAATTTCTTGTGATGTTTTTACCTCAGATGGACAATTATGCTAACAATAAACTGAATTATGAATTGTTCTACTTGCAAAAATTTCTCTCTGAAAACAGAAATATTATAAGGAACAGAAAACTGATCACATATTACAATGACGAACATAAAGTGAGCTAGTAAATTCCAGTGACAACTCAAGTTCTGACAGTAGAAATGCTAATTGGTTCCTTGCATGTATCCTTTCTCAGCATTATAACCTTGGAAGAAAATTATGTTAAAAAGGAAACACCACACGTGACAAAGCAAAGACCTTTGATATAATATTTTTACAATTATTTCCTGATGTTCACCTAAGAGATCACAGCATAAAACATATTTGTCCCACACAGTAAGGGATTTACTTTCTACATCTGAATTGATTTAATATATGGGGCAGGATGGAGAAGTTTTCAAGGATGAAAAGTTTTCATATTCACCTGATTCTCATTTTTCAATTCATTAGAGTATTTTATATTCTGAAGAGAGTGCCACCTTTTTACTGCACTGTTGGAATAGCACTTCATCTGTTTGCTCAACTAAGCCTTAAAAGCACTAAAGACAAACCTGTCCTTTGAAGATAACAAATCAGTTCACAGTTCCTGAACAGATTCAGCATCAAAAAGGTCCTCAGAGAAAAAGTATCAGCTGTAGCCCAGCTGCTGTGCCAAAGACAATATACCAGTCTTCTCAAGTTTATTTTTCTTATGTTTGTTAAGGTTTTTGCTGTGGGCATTCAAGTAAGACCAGCTCTGGTTGCTGCTGGGCCTTCCCTTGCTGTGTTTGACATGCTTGAGCCCGTGTCAAGGGCTGAAGGGCTGAGCTCAGCAAGAAAATGAGGCATTGACTTTCTGAATCTAAGATCCTACAGTGAAAACTCAACATCTGTCCTGCAGTTTGACTTTACACAGCTCTTTCCATACCAGCAAGATGGGAAAGAAATGCCAGTACAGCTATGCAAAGCTGAATGGCAATGTCCAGGGCAGGGGTAGGCAGGGATGGACACAGGAGCATGGCAGGTCCTCTGACTGGAATGGTTAACACTGATTTTGGCCTCGTAGAGCACGAGTTATTTGCTGCTCCTATGATGAAGATGCTTCTCAGCATCACCGAGAGGAAGTGAAATTAAGAAGTCAGGGTTAAATAAAAGAGTAAAATACCAAAAAAATGCATGATGTGGAGAGAAGGGGGAAGGTTGTGATATAATTTTTTACTCCTGTTTACTGATGAAAAAGTACCAAAAAGCAGCTATAAATTAACAGCAGAACACAACCTTTGTTTTCTTTTGAAAACAAGGAGCATAAAATAAAACCTTAGAGTCAATTATCTCAAGGAGTCTGCACTTGCTCTGATACACCAGAATCATGTTTTTTCTTCATTAGATTGTCTTTTATTTTAAACTGCCCTTTAATCAGCATGTTCCCTGACAGCCCAAACTCCACCCTACTATATATTCCCAGAAGTATCTCAGCTGGCTCCTGCCAGTCAAGCTCACAAGGATCTCTACCCGAGCTTTTAAGAGAACTGCTATTTCAGAAACTGGCTGGTTTCTTTTTTTCAAGCAAATGCAATAGTGGGTGAGTGTAAGTCACACTCTGAACATACTGAATGCACACTGAGAAATATTAAGTTAAATGGGGCTACAGGAATGTGCACAGATACAATTGCTTATCTCTTATTGAGTATTGCCTCTTGTATTATTATTTTCCCAATATCATTATTTTTACCAGCAGTTTCTTTCTCAGACCATCTCTCTCTCTCAGTTCCTGCCTTTCCCCAAAGCACTCCACAGAGTATCAATCTTATCAATAACCCCTTTTCATATAGCAGGTATCCCAGCCTTCAAAATCATTCCTTCTTCACAATTCTCTTAACCAGTTTTTGAAAGTATCCACTCCAAAAATGTTTTACCTAGAAAATTATCTTTTGCTCTTTTACATACCTCAAGATGTAAAAGACCCCTAGCTTTGCTGTGAGAGGCTATCTGAGTAAAAGAAAGGTAGGAGACTCTCCATCTTTAAGAGATAATTTGATGGAGTATATTGTTTTTTCCCCTTGGAAAAAAAACAAATAGACAAGAGTTCATTCACAATAACATTATATCCTATGTCATTCTGGAACAATAAGAAACTGATGGGCTACTTGAGGCATTGATAAATTGCCTGAGTGTGTGTTTATGTGAAAATGTTGTGAAACAGAAAACTACTCTTTGCCTTGGACATGCTGGTGAGAGATAAGTACTGTCTGTATCAGGTGTCTAGCTGAGATTTAGGACTTGTGGGCAGTGTGAGATGGTGAACTCTGCCCTGTATTTTTCCAGGATTTTTTAAGTACCACAGTTGAATAATCTGTCAACAATTTAGCTAACAAGTATTATTTGTAGGGTGTAGAAGAAAGTGGCTTAACAAAGTTTGGGAATTATTTATATGGTCTGGTTACAGTGTGTATCTAAATGATGCATGCTGCAACGAGAGTTTTACAAAGGGGAAAATTTTTTGCCTCTCAGGTGACCGTGCCATGGCCAGAACCTGTTCCACTGCCCCGGAGAGGTGCAGGGTGGCCAGGGGGCCCTTGGCCAGGCCCTTCAGCAGTTCCTTGGGGAAGGCCATGGGCAGGACAGGGGCCATCTGGCAAAGGAAATGTCAGGGTTAGCCAGGGTTGTAGGTGCCCTCAGAGCCCAGAGAAAGTCAGTGCTGAATGCGAAGCACATTGTGACTCCTAGCAGAAAGATTCCATAGCTCCTTCCTGAAACTCCTTTCTTCCAGGAAAAAAAATTGCTTTTTTATCTGCCTTTGTGGGATAGTTGTCAGCTCAGTTATGTATCCCAGGGAAGATGCTGGATGACTTGACCAAAAATGCTGGGCTTTATGCAGCGTCTGTAGCCACTGGTAGGTCAGGGTGGAGGTAGACGTTGCCTTCCCCAGCCATTTCAATCTGCGTTGAGGGAGGACAGAGGGCATGCACATTGCAGCAAAGAGCAATTCCACATGTTTTCACATGTTTTATCAGTTCTTTAGATGCAACCTTAGGATTTAAAAAATGCATCCTTAACTGATATAGTTAAACCCAAAATTATAGCCTGAACTTTGAAAACTGACATGTTGATTTAGGCGCTTAACTTGATTTTCTAAGATTTTCAAATTGCCATAATATTCATTTTCTGCATTTATTCTGTGATGTAGTAGATATCTAAGCTATTCAATTACAGAACTGCAAATTATAAAGGAGAAGGGGGAAAAAAAATAAGAAAAGAGGAGGTACAAGCCTATAAGCCATAGAACTGTAATGGGCAAATCTATTACAGGGTAAAAATAGTGGACACTTGAAGAGCTGACAAGGCTTCTCTAAAGCATTGCCTTACATTCTCCTTGGAGTTCTGTGGTGAGGTTAAGAACTGCATAGATACACCAGCTTGCAGTGGAGATGGTGCTTCCAGAAGACACTTGACAAAGTCCATCACCAAGCACTTTTAAGCAGTCACTGTATAAGCTGGAGGGCTCTGGAATGAAGATAGGTATGTGCATTAAGGGGAGAGAACAGATGTGACTGAGCTGATGATAATGCTGAGTTACTCAGGATAACAAAGATAAGGGCAAAGTGTGAAGAACTTCAGAAAATCCTTATGATACTAATAACAGGTGAATACAATGGCAGATAAAATTTGGAGCACAGACACATGCAAAAATGACTCATAGATGAAACAACTCCCAACTTCATACATAAAATAATGAGGACAAAATCACCATTCTGGAGTGGTATCCTTGGGATACATAGTTCCATAGATGTATTGTTTCAATGCTTGGGAAAGAAGTGTGTGTCAAAAAAGAAGTCATGTACTAGAAATGGTACAGAACAGATGTTACTATGTCAGTGGAGAAATCTATAGCATAAATATGGAACTGTATGCAGCTCTAGATCACTCATCTCCAAAACAGTGTATTGAAAGACAGGAAAAACTAGCAGAAGGACAGTAAATATGGTAAGTTTGGAATGGACTTCATATGAGCAGAGACTGCATAGCTGCAGATCTGTGGTAGGCACCTCTGTTAGGAGATACATATGGGAAGCATACAAACGTCTGGGTACCAAGAGGATGGATAGGGATGAATTCTTCACTATCCCTTAAATTGAAATGTAGGAGCCAAGGATCACCAGATAAAGTCAGAAGGAGGCAGTTTAAAACAAAAAAAAAAAAGTGGATCTTTGTACAACTAGTAAACACATAACCACGGGAAAAGGTTGAACATTTTCAAGGGAAGATGAGAAATACTTGGGAAAGAAATGCATTGAGAGTTATTAAATAATACCATCCAGGACCTGGAAATCACCTGAACTGAAAATAGCTGGAGGATAAATATCCTATAGGCTTCCTTTGCTTCATTCTTTCCTACATTTAAAGGAATCACTGGAGACAAGCTAAGGTACTAGACTGAGTCTTGACCCAAACCATTGCTGTCATAGAGTACTAAATCCAAATCTAGTTTAATTCCATGTGTTTGTTGCTATATAATATCAATTAAAAAAATCACAAAATTATTCCTGTTGTGCTTTCACAAGTGAATGGTTTGGCCATGTATTATTAGGGTTCTCTTTATGCAGAGTTCTGAATCTTTGCTTATGAGCTCAACACAGATATTAAGTAAATCAGTAGAGATGTGAAGGTAAAAAGACAAAGTGTCTTTTGTTGGAGGTGGGAGAGGATGTCCTGGGTTTTTAAGTGCAGAAACATTCTGAAAGACAGAATGAATTTTTTAAGTCAGTAATTTCTAAAGCTAATTAAGAACCTTACTGTTCTAAGAGGGAAGAAGCATTTTTAGATAAACTGAAATGCATTTAAACTGCTGTAATATGAGTTTGACTCTCACTAAGCTGAGTAAAATAACTTCATGTGGTGCTGACTTCATTGATTCTGCCTTCCTTGCAACACAACATTCCTAGACAATGTCTACATAAGCAAGCTTTTTGATGGGTCAGAAACAAATGAACATACTAGAGCACTTAAGCCCCTGTGCTTATACAACATTCTGTTCAGTGGTTTTACTTTGGGCTAAATGTCATCCAGGCTCCAAAAGAGATACCTATGTGTAGGATTTCAGACTCCAAATCACCAGCCTCTCATTTGGATGTCTATTTCTCCATCTGGACAGAAGTATGCTTGGCTTGCAGCTGGAGTTCACCTTCTGGTTTCATTTCCTCCAGAAGAAATCTAGACCTGAATGGGCTGCAAGGCATGACCTCAGAGTGAAAGAAAGGAAAGCGTTAATAGTTTCTCAGCTTATTCCATTGAGCATTTCTTATGGGCAGAAGTTCTGCAAGAGAAAAGAAAGGAGGTTTGTCCTCATCAGCAGGGTGTAAGAGGTCAAATCCCCAGCTGACAGGCACTGTCACTAAGAGAGAAGTTAATGGAGTTTTAATGACTGAGTTGGGCCAATAATCACACATCTACCTGGCTTCTGAACTGCCTTTATGATAGGAATGTAATTTTAAGCCATCTCATTCTGAAGAATCTGAAAATTCGTACTTTCTCATTGAGGATAATACTAGTTGTCAAATTTGTAGTGAATTAAAAGTAACAGGATTTCAAAGAATCTGAACATTTGCATTTCTTCCATTCAAAAGCCCAATTATCTATCATCTGTGCTGAAAAAAAATCAACCAGCCATTGAACTTTAAACCTCTTTTGTTAGGAACAGAATCAGAGACCTCTCTTCATTAGTATTAGCAAAGCACTTTAAGGCTTATCAGAAAAGGATGGTAGCAATAGAAGTGCTTAGTCAAATGAGAGATGACTAACACACGAATCTTTTCCTTAAACTCAGATCAGTGCACAATGATAATCTCCTTTTCTAAATGCAGGGGCACAGATATTTTGCCTATATGGATTATATACTTAGGGAGCTCACACAATACTCTCTGAATTCAGCTGTTCATGTACACAATCTGGCAAAATAACTGCTAGGATTAGAAGAATGAATTACAAATAAGTGCCCACTGGAATAAGAAGGATGTTTACCATATAAGCACTCTAATAGCTAACCCAACTTTTCCCTGGAAGAACATTTCTGCTGTAGGAATTTAACCCATGTGGACACATAATTAGCTCTTAGACCTTAAAGTTGCTGAAAGAATGATTTCCTTAAGAAGATTAGTTCTTTCAGTGTTAAATAGAAATACTGACAAATGAGCCTAAAATGATTATAAGGGAACTCTTTTAACACCATCTTCTGATCTTTTATTTTAAAATAACATGCCTTTCAGTCAAAAACTTTTAAGTCTGACCTTTTGTGTTTTTCCAAATCAAGGCTCAATTTTAATATTTCCTGTATTCGAATCTTGTATGTGATGACATGGTTTTCAAGGCTCTTTTGAGCCACATGGAAGATGACCACAAGCCTCTTTAAATAGAACTTCAGTGCTACTTTATTTCTACTGGTCAGTGTAACTGCATGCAGTTTTCTGTCTTCACTACAGCATTTTATCATGTCAGTGCTGTCAGACAACTCTTTTTGAGCTGTGCTATACTAACATTACTTGAGTTAAAAATGTTTTTCCAGAAGGGGGACGGGGTTTAAGGGCAGGTGGAAGACAGAAGGAGTGATACTGAAAAGCAAAGACAAGAACAAAGCTGTCTCAGATGGGTTATGGCAGGGAAAGTTTTCTATCAGTTTGCCTGCATACCATAAATTTGAGGTGTAGAGCAAGTACTGTAATAGAGCAAGCATTGTAATTCACCCACAGTAGCTCTGTATCTATTGTCTGCATGACAGTCCTACATAAAAGCTAAGGATCAAATTTTTAATTACTGATATGGACTTACAGAGTAATCTTTTTTCAAGTATAGAATTATCTGGATCCTTCATTGTTACACAGTTTTATACAAGCATTGAAGTTATGCGAATAATATTTCTATATTTCTATTTTTCCTACTCCTATAATTCTCAAGCTTGGGAAATTTACCATACTCAGCTGTTAGCATCAATGGAAAAACTAATGGCATAAAAAGAAATCTATTTATATTATTAATTCTTGCTCATTAAAAATGAGTAGACTTTCCTGTTTTAAGTCATGCTGCCATCTACAGCTTGAATAAGCCCTTGCAATACTCTGCTTAGGATAATAGGGCAATCCAGTCTGGAAGAGGTCTCTGGTCCTTAGTTCAACTGCCTCCACAGAACAGGGTTGCCTATTAGCAGTCATGGTTTAAGCCCAGCTAGAAATTAAGCACCCAAAACTGCTTGCTCAGCTGCCCCTTTCTCCCCATTCCCCACACTGGTGGAATGTAGAGGAGAATCAAAGTAGAACTTGTAGGTTAAGATAACATTTTAATAATTGAAAATAAAGTAAAATACAATAATAATGGTAAATCATGATAATAATAATGATAATAAAAAGGGAAAACCCAAGTGATGCAAAATGCAATTGCTCACTACCCACTGACCAATGCCAGACTCCCCTTTCTGAGCCCAAACTGGTTCCTTTTCTGGGTAACTCCTCATTTTATACTGGACATGACATTCTGTGGTGTGGAATATCCCCTTGGCCAGTTTGGGTCACCTGTCCCAGCTGTGCTCTCCTCTAGTTTCTTTTGTGAACCTCCTCACTGGCAGAGCACCAGACAAGAAAAAAATTCTTAAGATAAACAGGATTTAGGAAAAAACCCAAAACATTAGTGTGTTATCAATACAATTTTCATTCGGAGTCCAAAACACAGCACTGAAACAGCAACTGAAAGGAAATTAACCCCATTCTAGCTGAGACCAGGACAATTGCTCAGAGATTTATCACATTTGGTCTTAAAAAGCCTCCTCAGATGGAGGTTGAACAACCTCTGGGCAATCTGTTCCACTGCCCAACTGTCCTCACACAGGAAAAGCTTTCTTTGTAACCAACCTGAATGTCATTACAATTTATGCTCATTGTATCATTTTCCTGTGAATTGGATTTTTGAATTGCCTTAAAACATTGCTGCTGTAGCAAGCTGTGCAAAGAGGTCTTCTGCCAGGAAATTTAAGTTAAAGGCCAAGAGTAGGAGGATATAGCCCATGAACACTTTACTTTGTGGAGACCTGGGGCAAGTCTTTAGGTGTGTGATGCCTACATAAAGGACCAGTGAAAAGTCACTGGATGTGATGCTTATTTCCTATGAGCCAGGCCATGTCAAAGGGGGTCCTCTCTGCAGACACCCACCACTGCCCCAGAAAAAGCCTCACTCCAGCAGGGGTGCCTCGGAAGCACACCCACCCACCCGTCCCCAGCCTAAATGACTGTGCAAAACCCAGAAACTCCAGTCTCTGACCCATTCCTGCCAAAACAGCATGGCAGAGTAAAAACACCACTCACACACATGGGGAAAGTACTAACAGGGTTTCTGAAACATCAGACTGTTTCATGTGCTTCTTCCACCACTGCTCCATGACAGACCAAGACATCAGTGACAACAACCAAGTTCACTGGAGACCTCTGTGTGGGGAATAGAAACTTTTATTCTCTGTATTTCTCTCTTTACCCTTACACATTTTCTTGGGTGATAACTTCATGCTTTCATATTGCCATATACTATAGATAAAAAAACCAAAGTAGCTACATACTGTTTTACTTCACAACTAAATTATTTAAAAATAAACCCTATATATATGTATACACACTGATAATCTGGTATCAATTTACTTTAATTCACTCCAAGGGAATTATTAGCAGAAAAACAAGTTACTTCTGCCTTGCTGGGCAGATTGTAGCATCTCCTGCCACACTATGAAGAGCATGGCTCCATCTTCTTAATAACCTTCTCATAGGAGCTGGTTCCCCCCACCAACTATATATTCTCCTCAAAAGGCAAAGGGTCCAGTCCCCTAATAGCTCAAAGGGTCTCCACTGAACTTGGTCCAGTTTATTTATGTTTTTCTTGTGCTGTAAACCAAAACTGAATACAGAAGTTGAGTATGATCCAACAAATGCTGAAAAATGAGATGGAGTACCTTCCCTTAATCTACTGATTGTGGCCCTGTTAACACATTCCAGGAGGCTGTTGGTCATTCTTGCTGCCCAGCCACACAGCTGCTCACCAGGTCATTCCTGCAGAGCTGCTCCCCAGCCTGGGCTGCTGCCCAGGTGCTACCTTCCCACAGGCAGCGTTTTGCATTTGTTCTTCCCAAATGTCATATGGTTCCTGTTGGCCTGTTCCTTCAGCATGGCTAAATTGCCATGAACTGCAGCCAGAATATCCATTTGTTCCCTGAATTTGGAGTCATCTTCAGATTTGATGAAGGTGAACAACCATTTCCCAGCCTAGGTCATGGACAAAGACATTGACCAAGACGGGGCCCAGAAAATGCCTAAGTGACACTCACTCGAGGTAGAGGATGACCCAGCCATCGCTACTCTCTGAGTCTCATCATCCACCTTTTTACTCATCTGGTAATCCACCCAGCCAAACCACAATATCCTAACGTGGTTTCACAAATATTGTGGGACAGTAACAAACACCTTGCTAAAGTCAAGGTAAATTATGTTTATTTTGTTCTCCTCTTTTTCACAAATCCACTCATTTTTATCACAGGTAATTGCCCTTTTTTTTTTTTAATCAAGAAAAAAAAACTTTTTTTTTTTTCCAGAGTTGCTTCTATTAATATTTTTTGTGCCACCATAAGGCTTTACAGTAACAGAAATAGACTCTTTATTCTGTAAACAATATAACATGGTTTTGGTTTTATTATAAATGGTTTTTCAATAATGTTAAATACTCATTTCATCCTGAGGAGCTTACTGAAAAAGGCACTAACACCTATGCACTACTTAATCCCAGAACCCTTAGCAGTAAGTTGTGGGATTCATCAAATCTTTGATAAAGTAAATGATGATTTGTCACTGTTGACTCATGACTTTTAACATTAAGTGCCTAAATACAATGAAAACACTAAATATTTATTGAACCTCAGAACAACTTTTCAGTTAAGATACCTGTAGGATGCAAATTTCTAATATTATTGCTTGAACAGCAATATCCTAAAGGATAAAGGATTTATAAAGAATACTATGAATTAAAAGATACATTTTTTTTGCTGCAGATACATTTACAGGATTTAACTTTGCAAGTCAGATGCCTATGCAAATAGGAAATTCATGCTAGTTGCCCATGGTTTCTTTAGGTTCTGTTAGAACTTCCTGGTATAACCATATAGTTTTTCTCCAATGCTTTCAAGGCTTTGCATTTAGAGTTTGTTTTTTTTCCTAATCTGTATGAACCTTTATCTTCAAATTCTTCCTGTTCATGACTTCAACTTGTTGTTCTCCCTTATGTCCTTGGCATTACATATAAAATATCAACATTTACAATATTCCTGCAATCCTTCATTAAGTAGAATCTCAAAAGTCACATTTCATTATTTCTCTCAGGCAGACTGTTGCGTAACATGAAGGATCAAGGTCAAATGATATATGAAGAGAGACTTTTAAATAATTCAGATGGTTGTCCTCAATTTTGATCCCCTTTTCACCACCTTCCAAAAAGTATGACAGATTCTGAACATTTTTCAGAATGAGTCTGTAGCATCCAGGTATATTCAGCTGTAATGGAGACACTCGAAATCTGCACATTTCCAACTCATCCTTGGAAAGTCTTTCATGGTACCATTGTCCAACTTTATTACTGGGATACTTAATACTATGTCCCACCATTGGAAGAACAACCTTCAAAGAAAAAAAAACAAACAATAAACATATTTGAAGTAACACTCACCCATTCTCCTTTAAATAAATGTGATAATAATTTTAAATGTTTTTAAACTTTGTGTTTAGGGGCCTGAAATAGTAAACCAGCAGCTTCTCCTTTGAAATGAAGCGGTGCAGGTATCTTGAATGTAACTAAAGCAGAAAAAATAATCAATGTATCAAGATTCCTAAAACAAACTAGGAATATACTAATATGAATTTCCTTGCTTGTTGGGAAAGATGCAGTAAAGAAACATTCAGTTACCATGTAAGACTACACAACTACACACTCTGAAACCTTCCAAAATTAAAAAAACTTTTCAAAGTTTTTCCCAGTAGACTGAATTTTGTTTTAAGTATTCAGCTTCATGATAAATACTGCAATATTGCAGATGACACTGTACTTATTTCCATTGCAAAGTAAATTTGTTATGAGAGTGGAGATTAGTTCACGTGTTTTCTTTAATGTGCATTCAGACAGGGAAGAAGACCACATCAGCTAAATTAATCACATTTTATTTAAAACATTTTAATGAAATAAAGAGATCGATAACTCAGAATTTTTCAAACAAGACTTACTTGGTATATAGAATACTTTTTAGCTGACTCTTCTGAAGCAGTGACTACATGAACCTGACAAGACAGTTAAGAAGTTAAGAAAAAAAACACCAACCTTTCAAAAAGTAAAAACATATACTTTATTTTAGGAATTATGCACTGTCCTTCCAAACTTATAAAGGACTGACTACTACAAGGACAATAAACTCTTTCAGGTATGAAAGAAATCTTAAAATATGTTTAATATAAAGTAATCAGTTTACTGGTAGATGGAATTGCATTAAATATTTACTGATGCTTGCTACCACTAATATTCTTTGAGTCTGAAGTTACCTAAGTCAATTCAATCTTTTGCTGCATCAGCAAAAGCATGAAGAAAAATGTTTTATATTAAATAGAAATTATCTACATAAAACTCAATAACTCAATACTAATTTGATACCTCTGCTTTTGATTTCATTTGATCTACTTGTTTCATTAACATTCATTCTCAAAAGTATTGTTAAAGAAAAATCTCAGTGGAAACAGAAGCTACTCCATAGTGACTGGAGGTAACCTTTGAAGTGCTCTTAGCTTCAAATTTATAAGATGTTCACCCAAAAGAAATTCATTACATTCTACCTGTGCACACACCTGTTTATTGTCCAGTAAAACACTGCACCACAGTTCTGTGATTTATCTGATGATCAGGAGGAAGACAGAATCATTCAAGTTGGAAAAGATTAAGTCCAGCTGTAAACCTAGCACTACCAAGTCCACGACTAAAACCTCACCACATACCTCCAGGGACAGAGTCTCTACCACTTCCCTCTGCAGTCTGTTCCAGTGCTTGATAACCCTTCTAATGAAAAACTTTTCCTAATACCCAATCTAAACTGCTCTGGTACAACTTGAGGCCATTTCCTCTTGCCCTATCAGCTGCTACTTGGGAGAAGTGACAAAGCTGCTTTCACAACAAGGAAAAGGTATGCCAAACCTAAAAGATGGTTTCAGAAGAGACTTCAGCATGCCAAAACCTGGGACCAGACAGTCCACTGCTGGATTCTGCTCACTGGCTCACCTATGGTTCCATGCACAACTCCCAGGCTGTGCTGTGGGCAAGCAGAAGCACCCCCTGGCTCCTCATTATTTTCCCAAGAAGACTGCTACATTTTTTGAACAGCCTGCTAATAGTTCGAACCCAGTATCAGTGAAATTATGCTAATCATGCTTTGCCTCTGTACCTCCAACGAGATTACTAGTTCAGTCTGAAACCAGCTTTCACCACTGGTTTACACTCAGTAATATATGTAATGGGAAAGTCTGACAACATAGCAAGACTCAGATCCATACTGACTGGTAACATAGGAACACCCAGAGTCCACTGTGAAGGTTTTCCCCAGCCGGATCCTAAGAAGAACATTATATACACCATGTAGATGAAATTATCACATGTATCAATTCTGACATTCTGTTCCTCATTCTCACTTGAATAAAATGAACAGCCAAAATGGAAAAAGACTGCTAATATATGTCTACCTCATATGTTTATTCATGAAAAACATCATGTTTTTCAACTTTGTCACTAATATTAACTATTTTAATAAATAAATCAAAATAAAGGCATTAGCATATGTCTGAGTATGTATTTAGGTGTATTAAGTTGTTTGGGGGTATTTTGTTTGTTTTTTTCTCTTAAAAGACCTACTTTGGGAATACTCACCTTGTCATTCAGAGAAATGCTTTCATCATTTTCTTCTGAGAAGACAAGATCACCTTCAACCACTTTTAAGCCATAAAGCTTCAGCCTATATGATGCTGCTTCATTCCAAATTTTACTGCAATAAGCATGGATGTAGAATACGCGCAAGGAATGAGGAATGTTGAGCCATCCCTTGGTACAACCTTCATGATTTACACCATAGCGATTTAAAGCTCGTAGCAACATCTTCTCTCTTACTTTAACTTCTGGCAGCATCACAAGTGTGCCCTTTGCATCTTCTGATATAAAGAAAAATAACCATGTAACTAATCTCTAATTTTTCAAATATTACCTGACAGGAAAAAAATATGCTTAAGAAGATGAAGTAATCAAGTAAGGAAAAAAGGTGTCAGACTAACCTTTTTAAGCCTTTAGGTTATTACTTCCTTTCCTTCCATGTGCCATATTAGACAAATTTCATCTAATATACCTATCAACACAGTCTCATGAATTTTATTCTGTTTCATGCAGTATAAATTAAACTAGCTGTCATTCAGTTATTCAGTTTAGTGTGCAATTATTTTTTTTTCAGAAACTTATTTTATCACTCCAAAGGTTTTTTTAGATCAAGTAACTGAAAGTAAAAAACAAGCTATTAAAAAAAAAAAAAATTACCACTATTTCAAATCATTTGAGAACACATATTTCACAGTGGGTAAAAAACATACCTTTATTTTAAAGGTACAAATTACATTTGCCACTGGGAAGCCTGAGCCTCAACCCGGCCAAAAATACATTTAATCAGATTTGTACTGCACTACATAAATGTCGTATATTGAAAATGTGATGGTTTACATATTTTCTCATTACAAGGGATTACCCGATGAAGCCTTTAGCACAGCCTTTTACCTTTTGCTTTCAGGAAAAGGTGAGCAGCTGCTTTGTAGGTCCACATCAATGTCTTTCCATGCATCATATAGCCATGTACAGAACAGAATGATTCATCTTCTAATTTCTTGTGAAATGAAACATAGCTGTGTCTTTTGAAGCTATATATCATAGTTTTTCTGCCAATCTACAGACAGATAGGTAAGCAGGCTAATAGATGTGGGACATTTGAAAAAAATTATTCGAAGTTGAGAGCAACTACAAATTTTTAGTTTTGGAGAGACAGATCAGTTGAATGATAAAAGCTGTAAATATAGAAAACAGAGGTCTTTACTCAGCACACCTCTGCTTTTGACATCTTTTGTTGATTTTAGTTCAAGACAAAAGCAGACAGATGTAAAGAGGCCAAAACTCCTCTGGCAAAATTATCTTAGTCTTTTCCAGTATTGAGAAATACAAGCATTTGCTTCTATACTGTCTTGCACCAGAAGTACATCAATTTTCCACTATTTTGCACATTTAAGGCCTCATCCTCATCTAATTTTTAAGTATGCAACTGTACTGAGTTCCACAGAAAAAGGATAAGTGGCATAAAGCAGTGGGAAAATCAAAATTATCTCCCCATGCAGAAACATCTTGTTTTCTCACAATACTAACCCAGAACAAATATATGGACAAATTAACTGGACATACCAGTTTGAAGGAAGTATCTTTTAGCGTTGTTTACAGGATCATCAGTATCTTCAGGTGTGAAGAATAACTTCACAGCTTTCACCTTTAAAGAACAATATTAATAGCTTGTATTTAACTGAAAAAAAAAATCACAACTATTTGTCAACTAAACAGACAATCATGAATCCAATTCTTATCAGTTCTTTAAAGGAAAAGTCAAATTCTCCCTTTCACAGAAAAGGCCATGAACTGCAGAACATTGGGTTGTGCTCCTTCTCAGATTAAAGATATGTTTTAGTCATCCAGAAGACACAAGAGAGTTTTCAAAGCTCTGGGAGAAATCAATCACTCTTCTTGATCATCCAGTTAAAACTTCTCCACTTTAAATTATCATCATCATTCTATCCTGAACAGGAATGTTCCTTTTTTCCCTTCTGCATACTTCATGCAAAATTTAGACTGAACACTTTCCACAGTCTCACACAGACAGGAACAGCATTTTTTTTCTAATACTTATCTGTACAAGGTTAGATGACACTGACAAGGAAAACACTACAGCAATCTGTGCTAATTGCAATGTCAATGGAGCCACTCAGTTTGCCAGCACATACACCAACTTGTGACACCTGGTTTCTGTCCTGCTTTGTATTGGTCTTTGCAACCCCATACTGCCACATTTTTAATATAAATGGTAGTTCCTACCTGTTTTCAATTGAAGTATCTGGGTTAAGACTAGAGATTTAAATCATTACTCCTCAAGGACTGGCACCTGGTACCAACTGTTAGTATACCAGAATTCAAAATGACAGATACATCAACAGTAACTTTTATGGGCTGCTCTCAAATCTTGATTCTTATATTTGTAAGATAAGTTCTGACTTTTCTTAAAACCAAAACAAGATTAGAAGAACAGGATACTCAGGTATCCTTTTGACTTCGTAGTATGTGATTTTTCTTTAGACCTGTGCCAAATACTGTATCACATACATTGAAAAGTACATTATTCTTATGAATTATTCCTTAAGAAATAAGCTCTCCTTAGCTTACATGAGAGCAATCATTTAGAACTGAGAGTTTGAGGAAGTAGCCAAGGAATAATGGAAAGCAGCAATCTCTTTTATATAGCAGATAAATCACCATGGCATTGAAAATCCACTGGAAAAGCAAAACCTATGTGACATTTTTGAGAAGTAAACAGATCCCCAGCAGGATAAAGAGGCTACAAGTTAGGAGGCGATCAACAGCACAAATAACCATTGTATAAAGACTGCTTCATTTCAAACCCTGTATGGAATACAACCACCTTCCTGCCAAGTCTCATGACAATTGCAATCACGTTCCAATCACAGACAGAAAAATCACTTAACTATTTAAAGCTGCACCTGCTGTTTAAAAAAGACTTTTTGTTTCAGTATGAAGATCTTCATGCTTATGTTGTTGTCAAAACCGATCTTGCACTTGCTTCCAGCACACAGATGGGTTTATCTCACAAAATACATTCTTCACTGGGAAGGTCAACTCTAGCACTAGACACCGCAACAGTAATGTAAAATTGTCTTGACAGTAACTACTTAAATTACAAAAGGGAAATACCATTTTTCCACTCAGTAAAGCCAATCCTATTTGATCTGTCTGAACAATCTGTCCTTGTCCAAATCGCTGAGGTCCATAGTAATTTACAAAACCTTTTGTCTAGAATGATAAAGAAAAAATATGTCAAAAGTATGAAAGTATCAGGTAAAATTAGTAAGATGCATACAATACACATACATTTATATTTACATCCCAAATGCATACAAACAGGGTTTTTTAATTGGAAGGAATATATAACAAAAGCATTACTTGTGATTCATTATAATATTTTGGCACTTGATTTAGAAACACCTAAAAAGACAATCAAGTTCTACCTTGCCCTCACACTATTAAAAAAAACGCAGGTAAGTAAAACAAAATTAGTTCTATATAGTTAATTATTATAAATACAACCACAGGTCAAGTCAAAGCAATCAAGCTTTTTATATGCATTGGATTATGAAATCTCTGCTCAAGCAAAAGCAGCATGGCACTGGTATTGAACAATAACCACTGTTGGACAATTTTTCTTAAAAATACCAATCTTTTTTTCTTGAGATAATTTCTATTATTATCATAATATAAAGGTTAAGAGTGAATACTTCTGCTAATTGGGACTTTAAATCTCCCGATGAGTTCTAGCTCACATGTGAGAAATAAAATCAGTCAAGTGACCCAATAAGAGCACACTTTTCTAGAAAATAGTAAGTATACATGGAGTAGACAAGCCAAAAACTTATGGTATTTGTTTTGGAAATGTCTAGTTAGTTCAAATTATGTAACACTGCTTTGGACATCCATAGGTCCCATATGCAATTTCAATTTCATGGAAGATGAAAAATCCATAGTTTGGATTAATACACATCCTGTTTTGTCATTCATCATCTGACCAGTAAGCATATCTAATAAAGCAAGCCACACAATCATAGGAATTTGTTTTCATTTTCCAAACAGCAAAACAAAACAAGTCAGAGAGAGCAGAGAGAGAGAAAAGCATTACAGTACCAGCTGAATGTTTTTTTCAATAATAAAATTAATTTCCAAAATACATGTAATGTATTTTGCTTTTTGCACACTGAGTAGTTTTCATTCAGGACTTCATTCCTAGATTAATCTTCTTAAAGTAATTACTATCATTGTTACTACTTAAAAAAGTAGGGCAAGAAAATTAATGCTATAAAAATACCTACAGTTTTTCCTTTCCATTATTTGCTTTTATTTTTCTTAGTGGTTTAAGAATGTCTGATGAAGGAGTTTTCCTCAGGGATTAAGGGTAACAGAATTAAAATCTACTGAAATTTCAGAGGATCTTCTTTTTCTGATATGGACATTTCATGTGTGTTCATGCCATGACAGATTTTCATCCAAGCCAACTGTACATGCTCCTCACATGACCGAAAAAGGCAACCAGTTGACATGTGAACTGTTATATATATATGGGTATATACACATCATACATATGTGTAACTATATCCCTTCCCCTTCAATGCCTGCAGTGAAACCCATCACTTTGGCCTCAGGTCTGTGCAGCAATACGTACATGTGTAGCTCACATACAGATACTCATTTTTTACTGACTTCCCCTAGTCTTTTGTTGCACTGCTCTGGGGTCTGCAGTCCATAACACAGAATGAGTTCACTTGTGGTCCCTCCTTGGAAGGTAGTTTTACTCCTGATTCCATAAGCAATGCAGGAACAACATAAAACCACATCAAAATTGGGAAATGCTGACATTATCATGCTGTTACAAGCATTTTCCTTAAAAATACTTTTTTTAACCGCAAAGAATTAAAACTGTTTATTATCAGTAACCATGAGACTTTCTTACCTCAACATTTTTCATTGCTTCAGCTATTCTCTCTTTCAAATCTGCAGAAGAGTCATGACTGTGGTGTTGGAGATCTCTCACAATTATGTCAAAGTGATTGCCTTTCAGCTGACCAAGTCTGAGGTGTTGGTATGCTGAGCGTACATTGTATATTCTTATGCCCTTTTTTCCCACTTTGTTTTCAACTTCTTTCAACCTAAATAAATAATTGGAAGAAATTACAAACCCTTCTCTACTAAAACTACTCACTTTCTAATAAATGTTTTCTCACCTGGAATTAAAAGCCCTTAGGAGAATAAAATGGGATGTAGAACAGACTATTATGAGAAAATAAAAACAACTGCAGAGATAGAAGCCTTAAAATTTAGTTATAATCCAGAAATACTTTTTAAATATTTGCATCACTTGCACTTACATGATATTGACAGATATTGGAATGAAGCAATTCATTGCACTTTCTCAAAGTAACTGCCCTGAATTTTGAACTTTTTTTACTGAAAACCTAAAAAGTAACTTATTTACTCTTCAGTTCTAAAACCCTTCTTTTCATAAAAAAAGTGCTCTAATAGCCTCCAGAACATAATTGCTCTTTCTTCTCTCTCTTGTTCAGCCTTAAGTAAAACATAGTCAGGGCACTGATTCTCTGAGTGTGCTTGCAACTGGAAACACATCTGACAGTTCAAGTCCTTTAAAATATCAGCCTCTTTGTTCTTATGCATAAATAACAGTCATTTCAACAAGGAAACCTTCAGCATAAGAACTTATATTCTTAGCAGTATTTAAATAACTTTATAAATTATTTATAAAATGTATATATTTATTTCTCCTGTTGCAGTAGTGGCTTGGATGCATTTTTCTATTTTGCTTCATCATGTAAGCACTAATGCAAAGTTTTGCGCATTATCTCTTGGACAACTGGCCTTACCAACCAGTTTACAGTGGAGTTTTACCACTGATATATGCTTTTATTAGTAATAAACCCTGAAACCATAAATTCTACTTTTCTTCATTCCTAAAGTGCACTTTGTTTCTATGACCAAAGCCCACTGGGAAGTTAAAGCTGAGGAAGAAATAAGTTACGGCTGTGACTCTGGACTTTTTTTTCTGTTACTATGACAGAACCTTGGTTCTTTTTCTTAGTCACCGATTTGGCTACAAAAAGTACCAAAAATGAGGAATGGAAAGACACATCTTGTGTTATTCACATGTTGTTGAAAATGTATTTCCTGCCCTCAGGTTTGGTGACTTTCTCTTTATTTAGTCTTACATTTTTAAACTGGACAACATGACAGATATTAAAACTTAGCACTCAAAGACAGCATCTGTCCAAAGTATATTTGTAATGATTTACTTTAGCTTTATAGCCATATAATGCATTTAAGTTGTTGTCTGGGGATCACAAGACAATATTTTGCCAGTATGTGGAACCTTGTTGCATTCTGTAGCATAGGCTTCTTCTTGGTTCCAACTAGTGGGTGCTATTTCAGAGATTGTAAAGTGGATTCTATAAGCATGAATTGCAAGAATACTGCCCCAGATGACAGTTAATACAGAGAACAGTAACACTTTTGTTCAGATTCCCCACTGTGAGATTTCAGTGCTAAACTGTATATTCCCTAAAGCCACAAAATATTAAAGCCATTTCCACTGTCCTCTAATACAGGCAAAGGGAAGACACATCAGAAAGAGCATTCCAAAAGATCACACCACGCTGATATTTATAAACATACAAAACCATGTGCTAAACTGAATGCACCCAGTTTCTAAGTACCTCTCAGGAGTCACCTTCTTCACAACCATAGGCTGGAAAGTGATTGCCTTCTTATCTTTGATGCCAGTGTAACTGAAGTCTGAAGGAAGAACATCAAGTTCTGCTGCCAACATGCCGATCGCTTCTAGGGTTTCTAAATTTTCTTTCTGAAGGGTGAAAGCTGAAACAATCATCTCAGAATTACCAGGAATCTGCACTTGTAAATCATACGGGTGGTTCTGCCATGCCAGATGGGCAGGTTCGTCCCCTCAAACTGTAATAGCACGGAAAGTGCAAAGAAACAGTCTTCCCATTCCACAAAAATAAAGGAAATAGGAATTCTTCAGCACAGAAAGAGAAAAATAAAGACACAGTATGCAAAATTTAAAACCAGAAAACTCTGCTGCCTTTAAAAACAGTACCTGAATAAATGCAACACAATTCAACAAACACATATTGATGTATTTCTAGATCTATTCTCTGCATCATTAACCAATGCTTCTAGGAATGAGATTATAAATCAAATTTGATCTTACTAACTCATCCAACATCTAGATGCACCTCCTAAAATCACACAATTACTTTCAAAGGGAAGGTAACACACTGAGATATCACAGTTAGTGCTACGACCTGAAGAACTGCAACCATTATCATTGAACAATTTATGTAAAATCACTGTAGTAACTTGATTCATCCATGTCAATCTCCAATAATGTAACTAAACTGCATTGATAACGATTTCAGTATAAACAATGACTCCATCAGGCCTATGTGTCTCAGATAAATGATTCCATTTCAGTCTTACTTCAGAACACCGTAATGCCTGCCACCTTCACTAAAAATGTAGTATTTACCTGTATAAACATCTTGTTTTTCTTGGGAACTCCCAGCAGACCTTTTTCTGGACCAGCATTTTTTTCGAAACCGTACCATTATTGACATATTTGCCTGATTACTGCCATCTGTCACGGTAAAAGACTTTGTTTCTAAAAGTTTTCCGAATTTTCTATTGATAAAGTGATGAACTACTTTTCTGTGCTCTTTGTTTCCATCAGGCTCAAATGAAAATGTCGAATCTCCCAGCTTTGCATCTAAAAACTTGAAGAAGTCACTTGTTTCCTTCTCAGTCACCAGCTGACAGAGTTCTCTGTAATCAGCATTTCCTTTCACAACCATTTCACTGTCTTTCGTAACAGTGACTAGAAAAGGGAATTTCTGCCTAACAGCACTGTGTAAATCAGCTCGACTTTTCTTGTCCGGCCGAGGTCCTAGCGAGAACTCCTTAGTGCCAGCACTATTTCCTAAGCGCCACTCCTCCTTCACGCCGCAAGCGAACTTCGTGAGCAGTTCGCTCACGGGTTTGCCGAGTAAGGACTCCAATTCCCCGGCTCCCTCGAGGCCGGCTTTCGACTCTGGGGCTCCCCCACGGTGGTTTGTGCCCGTGGGTGCGGCACAGCCCCTGCCCGGGGGCAGGGGGCACCGAGGGGCACTGGGCCCGGGGCGCTCCGTCCTGCGCTCTTTGGGTGGCCGCGGGCACGGCCCGCTCTGCTCCGGCTGCGCCTCGCCGGCTTCCCGAAGCACTTCAGCCTCCCCGAGGAGGCGTTCGGGCAGCTCGATTTCCGTCACCACGAAGTCGCCGGGAGAGTTTTTAATAGTGCCGCGGAAGCCAGTGTGCTCCGTCAGGTAACTGAAGGAAGGCAGCATGGCCGCAGCCTGCCCTGCCCCAGCTGGGCCCGCTGCGCCCGCCACGGGACAGGTGGGAAAGGTGGGTAAGGGGGGAAAGGGAAAGGGTGACGGAGAGAGCGGGGGGGAGGCGAATAGTATCAGCTGCGACAGGAAAGCCTGCTGAAAGGCAGGGAGGGAAGGAGGGATGCAGGGATGGAAGGAGGGATGCAGTGACGGAAGGAGGGATGCAGGGATGGGGCGCGGGCGGCANACCCCCCTTCCCGCGGGCGGACATGGAGCGCGCCGGGAGGCGGGGCAGCCGAGCAGCCTATGGGGAGGCTGCGTGGGAGCAGACCGCTTCCGCTTCCCCCGCCGCCCTCTTAAAGGGGAAGTGGAGCTGGGGGCGCTCCCGGTGGGACGGCGAAGGGGGAGCAGCTCCAAGTGTCTCCCGGGGCGCGACGGAGGGGACGGCCCTCTCGTCTACCCGCAGCGCTGGGCGGGCTGGGGAGCGGCTGTGGGAGCCGTGAGGGCCGGGCCGCGGGCGGGGCGCGGTGTGGCCCCTCGGTGACGGTCTGTCCTCAGGCGCTGAGGATGAGCGAGCCCGTGACGGCGTCCACGCGTGTCCGCTGCCTGAGCTACGGGCTGGTGCGGCGGCTGGCCGACTACATCGACCCGCAGGACGGCTGGAAGAGGCTTGCCGTGGATATCACCAACCCGTCCGGGGAAGGCAGATACAGCCAGATGCATATCAGGTCCTATATAAAAGTCATGTAACTTTATCTCGTTTAACATAATTATCTTGTCCATTTCATTTTTCATCCGCTTACTGTAACTTGCTGCAGTTTGTTTACCTCTAGGCATTTGCATCTTAGAGTGCCTTTTCCTGAGGGAACTCGAGGTAATTGTTTCTAATTGTTCTGATGCTCAGTTTTTAGACAAGCTCAAGAGAATTGACTAAAGAAATGAGCATTAATTAGAGCCACGGACGTGTATTTTTAGTAATACAGTGTTGGCCGTGTAATTCTTTGTGCCCTGCAGACTAGTTAACCTTGACCTCATAGTGCCCAAGAGACAACTGTACTGAGACTCCCAATTCACCATTCCCAAGAGAGTGTCCAACAAATGTGGAGAGCCCAAGGCCTAAAACTAACAAGTTTATCTGAGAAACACTAATGGCAGTATTTTAGGAATGGTTTGTTTATCGAAGGGCTTGTTGAATCCTGAAGCTGTTTCAAAGGTTATGAGATTTTAAATGCTGTATGTATCGTCTTGGGGTTCCAGTCTGTTCTAGTAATGTTAGCATTAAATCTTTGTTTTACTACAATAGTAGTAAATCAGAATACTAGAGATTGATTTCTGCATCATGACAATATCAAATATTAAAAATAGAACATGAATGCCAAATGGACAGAAAGCACTTAATGGTTTTTCTATTTGATCTGGCTCTGACTTACCTTCTGTCTCTTGTTGATATTTTCTTTTAGTCCCATATGCCAGTATATTCTGTGTCTGGGACCAAAGTGCTGAAGTTGTGTATACATGTTTTTACCTTAGTTTTTCCCATAGTTTGTATATTTTTCTTCTGATTTTGAATGTCTTTATGGATTTTAGCTGCATTTTGAGAAGATTTGGGAATTTGTACAGTATCTTCAGAATTTTTTTCATTTTTTTTTAGTTTGGTTCTTTGGGGATTTTTTTTTTTAACAATTTGTCTTTAATCTCTTTCCGACACTTTTTTTTTTAAAATGTTGGTCTTAATTTGTCTTTTAAGGAGATTTGAGGCATTTGTACAAATGGGAAAGAGCCCCACGTGTGAGTTGCTTTATGACTGGGGAACAACAAACTGTACAGTTGCTGATCTTGTGGATTTGCTTATGAGGAATCAGTTCCTAGCACCAGCTAGCCTTTTGTTTCCAGGTAACTATTACTCTTTTACATTTTTGTACTGTGTCCTGAGTTTTCTAAGATGCTAAAGAGCTTCACAGTAACTTGAAAATCAGAAAGGATTAGATCAAAATAACCAAAAGTGGATATATTTTCCATTTCTAATACTTGTAATAATAGTTTAAATAAGAGTCTCAGGTTTCAGTAAGAATGCCGGAGTTTACACGTGGTGACAGAATATAGCCTCGTGATGCTTACTTGTCTCCTGATTTTAAGAAGTATTGGCATTAATATTACTTTTTTTTTTCCTGGTTCCTAATGTACTTAACACTTTTTCTAAATTCCATTTTTCAGAAGCTGTAAGGATGCGACAAGAAGTTACATTACCTCTTTCTTCACAGGAAACCTTGCCTGTACATGAGAAACAACTACCTGTACAAGAAAAAGAAGTGGCATCTGAAAAGCGTGTTGTAGTTCAGAGTACTGAGAAACAGCATTCAGATCCCTCCTACTTAAGTCAAGAAAACAACATCTCCCAGTCCAGTAACACAGGTAGGCAATTACTTTGCTGGAATTAAGTACTAGTTCTTTTGCTGCTGTGTCCTTCACCCCACATTAAATAAATCATAGCAATGCATGAGGTGATGACTCTATTCCTATCATTATGCATCTATGGGAAACAGCATCTTTCACCTTGCCAATAAGTTACCTACTGAGATGGAAGACCTGACTGTTAGTTAAATTGCAATTTATTTTGTGCCACGGGTAATCCTGTTGCCTTTTTCCAGTACTTATGTTGTAGACTGTTCAGCAACTTGTATTTTAAAGCGGGATTTTATGTCAGAAGTGACTAAGAATGGTGGAGAAAAGATGACTGAAGTAGGCATTTTAGGAGAGTGAATGGTTGATCTGTTCCTCCCTAAAGGTCTACTTTTGAGTTACTGTCAGAAACATGATGTGATATAGGTAGGGTTTTTTATATCTAAGGCAGTGTGACTCTGTGGTCTGCTGCACATTTAATTTAATTTCTATTAGCTGTATCAGAGGTATGAACAAAAAGTAGAATCAGATGGCTGCTACAGTGCTAGTTGTGAAGAAAATTAAGATAACTAGTTATTTATATTTATCTGCCTTTTTTTTTCTGGTATCTTCTTCACAAATCTAGAAGTAGAGCTCCACTGTGTCAAGATTTGTGTGGTGGCAAGTTTTTATTTTAATAGAACTGAAGCAGGAAACCTATTCACTACACTTCTTCCTTAAGTGAAATCAGAGCTTTGTGCTAAATGTCAGATGTGTCTTTCAGATTTCCATAATTTTCTGTTTCATGACTTGGAAAGCATTACAAATAATTTTGATGCCCGACCAGAATCAGCTGGAGGTAATAAACTGGGAGAAGGTGGCTTTGGCATTGTGTTCAAAGGCTACATCAATGGAAGAAATGTGGCTGTTAAGAAGCTCGTTGCTGTGAGTTGCCTTGGGTATTTTTCATTCTAATGATTGTATACTTTATAGTATAGACTTGCTTGTCTTGTTTATTGTCGAAAGTGTTGAATAATACATTTCAAAAAGTGTCACCATGTTAAACATTAGTTGGGTTGAGAATCTTACCCTGTAGTCCCATGAGTGTTGTGAGTCAGCACAGTCACAAGAAACAACTCTCACCTTCTCTGTAACTCTCCTCTGAGTGGCTCAGGCAAGTTATGAGGAAGGGCAGAATGCTCCCTAGATTGTTCCCACCATGAGAAGTGGCACAAGGGATGGGTTGCTAGTGAGGCTTCCATTTCACATTCTTACAGGTAAGATTAACAAGCTGAATAGGTATTGCCACAGACTTTTAGTCTTTGTAGCCACTGGTCTGTGTGGGAATTATTAATTTTGTAAGGAGTAAATTCAATTAGGGGATAACTGCAGTGAATGGTAAGCTGGTGACTGTGCTGAAACTGGATCTGTTCGTGCAATACTGTGTTCTAAAGCATTAAAAGTAATGTTATGATACTTTATTTTTGAGCTGAGTGAAAAATGTATTGTAAACAATTAACTAGTTGTTACACATAACTAATCTAAGGAAAGATTCACAATTCTAATTCTTTTTTTAATGAACAGCTGCATTTTAATATGGCCAGTGATGTTAATGTTAAAAACTTGCTTTTGTAGATGGTCGATGTTAGTGTTCAGGAATTGAAGCAGCAATTTGAACAAGAAATAAACATTATGGCAAAGTGAGTACAGCATTAGACATTTTTTTCATGTTAAGTGAGAATGCTTCTCATACTGTATGACTGTTTGTTTTCAAACGTCACCACAAAAACTTGGTTGTGTGCAGTAGAACCGAATCAAGTAATTGGGAATCAAGTTGCCTCTCCCTTGTATTGTACTTAGATGTTCAGAGTTCTTAAGAGCATGTATGAACAGATTTTTTCTTTCTTTTGCTCTAGGTGTCAGCATGAAAATCTAGTAGAATTACTTGGTTTTTCAAGTGATGGTGCTCAGCCATGTCTGGTGTATGAATACATGCCCAATGGTTCACTGCTTGACAGACTTGCTTGTCTGGTAAGTAAAACCTTTTCTTCCAATTGTCTCACCTATACTTTAGGTGAGTATACTTTGTATTTGTGGACTGTCTTTGCAACAGTACTGAACTGTAATGGCCAAATGATCTTTTACTACTTGCTTCTTGTGTTCTGGAGAAAACTATGATAACAAGTATTCTTCCAATAAGATTTTATACAAATATATTCAATGGATTAAAGTCAAACCAGGCTGACAATATAATGCCATATACCAGTACCTGAGGTGGCACAGGAGCTTGGACTTGACATGCGTGCGTGAAGCAGTGCAGAGGGTGCTGCAGTATTGTTCACTCTTCTGAAGTTGGCATGTTCTCATATAGTTCTTGAGATTCTGGTTTGTGAAATTGCCCTTTGTTCATTGTCCTAGTGATACTGGTTATAACACAATGGTCTTAGTCTGCATATCTCTTTCTAAAGTGCCTAAATAAAGGGGAATTACATGTTTTAAAATTATTATTTTGTGTAAATGTGATGCTTTATTCTGATTTAATCAAATGATGTGTTTTCTAGCCTTGGCTTTTAATAAATAACAAGTTGCTTTGGTTTGGTGAGGCAACTCTGTGCGTGCAGGACAGACAGATACCAATAGTAAGTCAGATCTAAGCTAGTAGATGTGTCCATGTTAGTTTGTTGAAGGAGTTAAAAAATTCTGCATTATAGTAAATAAATGCATCTTCTCAGGTTGTAATCTGGTAAATGTTTTATATTGGTGCTACTTCAACCCCCATGGCCCCAGAACTAAAAATATTGGCTTGGTTTTTTTTTCCCTGCACTGATCCTCCTATTGTACTAGCTCAAGCATTTGGTAGTTGGAGAAGAGCTGGATTAGGAAACTGACCAGGCTGAAAAAAAACCTCAGTGAAAAACTTTAATTTTCACCTAGAGACATTTCCTCTGCAGGGCTGCACAAATACTTCAGCCTCAGCAGGAAAGAAGCAGTGTTATGATGACAATGAGTAGCAGTGGTTGGGAGGAGCACTTGATGTGTTTCGTATCACTTCTGTCTCAGTTTAGTTTGATTTGCTTGCACACACTGCTACATGTGCAATTATTTTTTTTAACTGAATCAGTGCAGAAGAGATACTAAGTCTTACTTAAGACCAGTGCAAGTTTGTCCATTGAAATGAGTGGTGCTTGATAAAGATGTATATGAAAACGTTCATCCATGTAACTTTGGCCATTATCATCAAGTGATCTTAAAAGATTGGTGATAATTGAAAGCTACAGTAGAAATAACTGAGTCCTTTACAAGGAAGAGACAAATTTATGGTATAAATCAAAAAATCTAAATCGGAATCTGTGAAACAGAAAGAATCTTTTCTGATAAGCTCAAATAGGTGAGAAATGTACTTCCTAAATGTTCTTGCTGATAACTTCATTTTGTGGCTTCACTGGATGTGTTTGAGGCATGGGCTCTTGCATACGTCGTCTTCTTGTCTGGATTTTGGGCAGGCAGGGGAAGTGGTGGAATGGTGAGGTTGTAATCAGTGTGGCCACTGGCAAGATTAAGAAGTGGTTTTGAAATGTAGACATCCTCACTTCTAAGGTCTAGTTAGGAACATGAATAAAGCTAAACTCCTGAGAAGTGGGAAATCTGAAAACACTGAAAGATTGGCTTCTCATTGTTAGTAAAAGCTGTGAATTGGTTTGAACTATTTGCTGTGGGTTAAAGGCTCTGGTGTCAATACCAGTGCGAAGTAGAAGGTGTGGTAGATACAGATAGTTCTTTGCAGTGCAGCTGGTCTTGCATGGTCAGAGTCGAATATTAACGAAGAACATTTTTTGCAACTGGTGAATTAATCTAAGGCAAAATGCGGGGAAAGAACAGAATGTGACAAATGCATGTGTTTCTTCCCAAGTAACATTAAAAATACTTCTAGCATACATTTCTTAGGATTTACTTGAAAACAACAAAACATAGCAAAAAGTCCATTTTGGATAGTGGGGTTTTTTTTTTTTAGTTTGGGTTCGTTTTGTGACCACGTACATATATGTGTTGGATATTCACTGTTTTACTTGCCTTTCTCTCTTCTTAATCAAGAATGACACACCACCCATGTCTTGGAATACAAGATGCAAAATTGTTCAAGGTACAGCAAATGGCATCAACTTTTTGCATGAAAATAATCATATTCACAGAGATATTAAAAGGTAAAAGCTGCAGATTGTTGCTGGCTGCATTTTCACTTTTAAATGTTTCTTTTTTTTCTTCCCCCTTGTTAAAGTAATTTTAGAATAAACTTCAAAAAGCGCTGCTTCAGTCAAGTGCACAATCTTTTCTGCAAGTGACAACATTGCCATCATTTTCTCTGTGCCACAAGGATGTGACCAGTACAGGCTTCTAAAGATCATTATGAGGCTATTAGAAACATAAATTGTTTAGGGTGAAAAGACCTTTAAGATCATGGAGTTCAACCATTAACACAGCACTGCCATGTTCACTGCTAAACTATGTCCCTGAGTTCCACATGTGCATGTCTTTTAAATACTTTCAGGGATGGTGACTCAACCACATGCCTGAGCAGCCTGTTCTAATACTTGACAACCCTCTTGGTGAGGAAATTTTTCCCAATATCTAATCTAAACCTCCCATGGCACAACTTGAGACCATTTCCTCTGATCCTTGTTACTTGGGGGACCAATCCCCACGTGGCTGCACCCTCTTTTCAGGTAGTTGTAGAAAGTGATGATGTCTCCCCTGAGCCTCCTTTTCCACAGGCTAAAGAACCCCAGCCCCCTCAGTTGCTAGACAGCTTCCCAGCCATAAGATTTTTTTATTGTAATTTGCATTTTAAATATAATTTGTAAAATGTAATGTAAATTGTCATTTGTATCATAATCTGTTACTATCATCAAATAGTTGACTGCTATGAGAACATGTGGTAGGTTCTGTTCTTTAGCAACTGCTGCTAATAAAAAAAGCTGCTGTTGGAGAAAAATGAATTTTTAAATAGGAAATTTTTCAGATGAAAATCAACTTTATTTTTCTTTTCCTAGAATGTTTCTTCAGAGTGTCTCTTTTGATTTACTCCTATGTTTTATGAAGATGGTAAAATTACTTCAGTCAGGTTTATGGAGTTCGGGATTCTTCAACGATAGTAAATGTTCAGTTTGTTAAACTAGAATTTTTTTCTATGGGTATCAGAGCTCAGAAGAGGGAGAGTTTTGTTACAGGGGTTGGTTGTGCCTTTTTTTTTGTTTGTTTGTTTGTTTTGGTTTTGTTTGTTTTGTTTTGTTTTTGCTTTTTTCTGTTTGGGATTTTTGGGGGAAGACTTGAGTGTGGAGTAGGGGTGTGTTGTTTACTTGTTTGTTTCCCTTTTCTTGCTACAGTTTATGGTTGTGGTTTAAGTCCAAATCTTTGAAGAAAAGCCCCAGACGCTTTACTCCTCTTGAGGGTTAAGAAGTAGCTGCTGACTGACTGGGTGTCATGGAAGAATGTTTCGGTAGCTTTCTGGCTTCTGGCAACCCTGCTAAATGTAGCCAACTTCAATTTTGTAACCTTTCAGCTTGTGAGGAACAAGTCTTTGCTTCAGCTGCCTCATGCGTGTGCCTGCTGCTTTGACAATTTGTTTCTTCTTCCTGGCTTAAGCCTCTGGAGAAGTGTAATGACTGGAAGGGATGCACTTTTTTACCTTACACTGCTTCTACCCTTCTGACTGCTGTGAGTTGATCATATTACAGACTTGGGTTTTGGTTTGTTTTTTGTTTGGATTCTATTTTGCTGCTTGTAGTGTGAATAGTTCAGTAAATTAGATTGGTGTTATTAATAGTGCTGCCACTTCTAGCTATAACTTAGATGAAGAGACATCTAAGAAGATTAACTGCAGTCTCTGTTTTGCTGTGACATGTGGTGACCATTAGTAACCACAGAGGCACTGCAACAGCTTCTCTGGGTTAGAAGGGTACATGATTGAATGGGTGTTCTCACAGCTGTTCATAGGAACAGCTTCTCCAGGCTAGAAGGGTACATGATTGAATGTGTGTTCTCACAGCTGTTCATAGCTTTCTGGCTTGGTTATGGCCAGGAAACTTCATTTCTCTCCTGTTTCACAGTTGCAGTGAAACTTGCTTCTTTTGTGCTTTTTGTGGTGTATCCAAAAAATGACCACTCTTTGGACTTTGAGTCAAGTTGATGAGAAGCTCAAATGTCTTCCTTTTAGAAGCTGAACTTTAAATATGAAACCAGTTAGTGGGTGATGCCTTGACTAGGGTTTGACCTTCTGTAGTAGTCTTATATTTAGCATTACATATAGCAGTTCTAACACCAAGTGACCTGTTCTAACTTACAGCTGTGTTAATTTTGTTAAGGCTTGGTGAACAAGGAGAAGTTAGAAACAGAAGTTTCTAGTATTACATGCTGTATCAGGCTGTGTGGTTTTCTTACAGTTCCATTAAGGGCATTGAAAAATGAGGACTACAGGAATATTAAATCAAGTGATTTTAAAATGGTTCCAAGTGCTACAAGTTTAAACTCCAGTAGATTTATGCTGTAATTCATCCCACTGAGCATTTTATGAAACTGTTACGGTCTCAGAGATGAGCCTCATTTGTCAGGGTTCATTTTTTTTCAAGGAAAGGCTGGAGATCAAGTAGAAACTCATCACATATTTTACTCTAGCTGTAATAAGGGTTTTTTCTGTTTTTCTCTCAAGACAAGAATAAGAGTATTAGTATTCATCTGGCATATGAATGCATAATGGTTGACATAGTATTAGATAATAGGTATAAAAAAACCCCTGTTTTTGTTAGTTCTGAGCAGAGATTTGGACTCTAAGAATTATGCTGTGTTCCAGTACAAGTTGATCAGAGCTAAGTATTGTTGTTAAAGCCAAAACATGAGTGTAACACAATCGGTCTCTTATAAGAAAGTTGGGCTTTTTATGCATGAATGCATGCACACACAATAAAGAAACAGGAATGGATCTTGGCAGTCCTTGATTTTATTTAAAGCAACTAATTTTGAAATTGAGCCATTTCTAACAAAGCTAACTCTTACATAATTTGTTATATGAATTATGTATAAATATACTGGCTTTCAGGGCAGTCAGAATAGCAGTTTGCATTTGGTTACTATAGAGTTATTAGTCTTATAAAACCTAATTTCTGTACTGATTTGGAAATGTTTTTCTTTTTTTTTTTTTTTATTCCACCCCTTCTGTCTACCCCAGTGCAAATATCTTATTAACTGATACATACATGCCCAAAATTTCTGATTTTGGCCTTGCAAGAGCATCTGTAACATTCACACAGACAATCATGACTGAAAGAATTGTTGGAACAGCAGCCTATATGGCACCTGAAGCTCTGCGAGGAGAGATAACACCCAAATCTGATATCTTCAGTTTTGGAGTAGTAAGTAGAGTGTGGAAAGCAGTATATGATTCTTTTTTGTAAATGATACGAAATCAAGAATATCTGAAATTAAATAATCTACTGTGATCTATACTTCTCTTACTTTGGACTATACTTAAGATAGGGTTTCTAAGCTTTGATTGTTTTAAAATCATTTGAATATGTTGATTTTCTATGTGAAGTTCTAGCTAAATGTAGTTTGAGGTGATATGGAATATTGTTTCTGCTTGCATAGTATTGCACAAAAATGTAACTCAGGCTGAAAAAGAAAATGGTTGACCATTAATGTGTTTTACTATATGTCAGCACCAAAAGCACAATGTCCATGTGGGATTTGGCTTAGACCTGAGTATAAGAAAGACATGAGTTTAATAGTTGGAAAAATAATGAATCAATTGCATGGATTAATAGATATTCATTAGATAATTAATCCAATAGATCCAAGATCCTGATCATGATTGACCAATTCCTTCATGGCATTTAGTTTCATGGGAAGAAAGGCCAGACACTGTGTCTGAATAGTCTGAAAATCATTTCATCTTACTTTGAAGGAACACCATTATAGGGTGAGAAAAACTTGTGCTGAAATTCTTAAGCCATACTGTTGATAATGATTAATGGCGTAAAGGTGGGAACAACAGCAACATCAGTTAATTATATAGATGGCTGTATCTTTCTACAAACACAGATCCTGGGAGCATTTATATGTTACTTGTTGCAAACAGTATATATGCTAAGGATTATTCTTGGTTCATTTTCTCTTCTGCTTTTTTTTCCTCCTAGGTCTTACTAGAAATAATAACAGGTCTTCCTCCAGTAGATGAAAACCGAGAGCCACATTTACTGGTATGTTCTTTTTGCCTTCTCCTCCCCCACCCTACCCTGGGATCAGTTTATATGAAATCATAGTCAGCAGGTTCTGAGACAATCAAGTTAGTTATCAAAGTATGTAGTTGTGAAAACAGCACTTATGTCAGTGTTTGTCTTAAAGGTGAGGCTGAAACTTTTATCTCTTGGCTGGTAGATTGTTCATCCTTCAAGGCTGTCATCTTCCAATCTGATACTGAAATTCTTTGTTTTGGTTCTGGTTCTTATTGTAACACCATTGTGCTTTATTAGCACACTCCCAGATACCCTGTTAATTCCTCATTCCTTGGAACATTTTGAACTATTTATCTTAGTTGTTTCTTTATGATTCTGTATTAATTTCCATCTTCAGCTTTACTAATTTGCAAATATCTTGTGTATTTAACTTTAGATAGTGAAGTTTCAAATGTAAGGGCTTCTTTGCAGAGTGGAAGAGTGGGTTGAATTTTATTTTTACTATCTGTTAGTAATGCAGTCTTTCAGTCTACTAATTGGGAAACTAATGTCTCAGAGCTTACTCTCTTGAATTAAATTCTTACAAGGTTCTTCATAATTTACCTTTCATATAGATTAAAATGAAGATTTGAACTACTTGATCCAAGGTTTTCCTGAAGTACTTTTTACATAAAGACTAGTTTTTTTGCTGAATATGAAACAGCATTGAGGTTTTGTTCCATACCATTTGATAGCAGATTGCTTTCTTCCACAGCTTTAGGAATAACTGTGTATTACTAATAGACTTTTTTTTTGGTCCTTCTAAGTTATATCTTCTGGAGTAGCATAATAGTTGCCCTGTTGAGCTTGTAAAGACCTTGAAAAACTCAGGTTTTTTTGAAGCAGGCTTTTTCAGAGATAGGATCTAAAAAGGAACGTGAAGTATGATTTGACTGGTACAGTTTATCTTTGTAGTGTCTTTTTGGCAGCAGAAAGAGAATGGTTGGTGTAAGATGGTATGGCATACTTAGCTTTGAAAATTGAGTTACTTGATTGCTGGGCAGCAATTTCAGACCCTCCCATAGAGGAAGGCAGAAGACCCCCTCTACTCCTTGCCTCTTATTTCTTACTTCCTTTATGCTTCCTGAAACAGTATGTGTTATTGAAGATACCACATTTCAAGTGTGTTGGAACTGCAGACTTATGGATTAAGCCTGTCATTTAAAATTTGATTACAGACTAGAAGGTTCCTTTAGAATAGATATAACAGCCACTGAGAGTGGAAACCAAAGGCATTAGTTTACAGAAAGGAGCTTTATAAAAGTGACAAAAAATGAGAAATTATACAAACTTGAGAAACTCACATTTCTGAGTAAACACACCATACATTGTTGATCATGCTTCTCTTAAAAAAAGCCAACACTAGAAAACAGCCTTGAAGACAGAGAAAATTAAAGTTGTAAGATACAGCTTAAAGAAAGTTGCTTTATGATGTTAATTAAAATAATGTATAATACATTTAATAAAAAATTAGAGTTCATTTATACTTTTATAGGGTGTTCAGATCTTTACAGTGTTAATCTTCTCATTGGTTCAAACTCTTTTTTAGTTAAGTATAAAAGATAAAATTGAGGATGAGGAAGCAACTATTGAGAATTACATTGATGAAAAGATGAGCGACTGGGATGTACCTTCAGTTCATAAAATTTATTCAATTGCTGATCAGTGTCTGAATGACAAGAAAAACAGAAGGCCAGACATTAAGATGGTATGTAGCCTTTCAGTTAAAAGGCTTGTTTTGAGTATGTATTTGTGTGTGTGTGCGTGTGTGTGTCACCTCTTGTGTGGATACAGTATCAGTAGTTCATATTTCTGTCTGTTCTCTTGCAGGTCCAGCAGCATCTCCAAGACATAAAAATTTGATCTGTTTCTTCTGATATGCAAATGTTTTTGTGATTGAGTAGACACCTGTAGCAAATGTTTAATTAGCTACTAATGCAACATTATCAGCTTTTCAGATTTCCAGAACTTTCTGGACACATGAAAGGTTGTGCTGTTGACTTCTCTTTCTGTTAACCAACCAGCCCTTTCACATATCTTTAGCCCCTGAGCAATTAACACGAGAACTTAGTTTCTGTGTTAACAAATTGCAGTACTGGTGTGTCATTGTCTCTGCAGCTTTTTTAATGCATTTCCATATTAGAATCTATTTGATTCTTTTTATTTCCAGGTATCAAGTATGTCTCCTGCAAAGGCATATGACCATAACAGGGCAGAATGTTTTTCTTCTGAAAATTTTCTTGATTAGGTGTACCTGACCTCCTTCTATGGAAGACAAAACCATTTAATTGCTATAAATGGCATGTAATGTTGTCGTTTTGGGAAAAGACAATAGCAATACCCACTTAAACCTTCAATTTAGCATTTGAACTTGTGAGTTCATATTAATGTGAATGGTCTGGTAGTGTTAAGTGAATGTGATTGTTTTTCAAAAAGTCTTCTCAGCACTAGGTTTTAGTCAAATAAATGCTGTTAAAGACATTTTTTATGGTTTTTTTTGTTTGTTTCCAAAGATTACTGAGCAAAATAATTATCTTGCAGTGCAAATGTATTTGGACTTGCAAATGCTTTCTTACAGTGAACACTATGATGACAAAACATTCAATTTTTATGTATAGGAAGACTCTTAGCTACTTTGACTATTTTAGGAGAGAAATGAGTATTTTAGTACTTTAGGAGAGGATTCCATCTAGATTATGAATATGGATGATTTCTTCTCTAAAAAAGGGGTCAGAATAATGCTGTTACGACCAATTCTAAATTTTCCTTAGTCAAATAATTAAGCTATTTTAATATACATATGTACGTATCCTAATTAAATATTAAAATATGCTTCTAAAAATATAACATTGAAAGCTTTTCAAAATAGAAACACTGACAGATCAAAGGAGGCTAAAAATGGAATGAAAATGACTAGTAAAATTCCAGATACTTTGGACAAAGTATGAAAATACTACCACTGTAAATGAAGGATAGTATTTTATATAGACCCATTTTGCGCCTCATGAACTTTCTTGACAGCTTAGGGGTAGGAAAAAAGACTGGTCTACAATTAAATTTGAAATTCCATGATTATCAAAGATGTGACTGCATTTAGAGATATATATCTCATTGTAGAAAAACCATGTGATTTCTAATGTATTTGTATCATTAGAGTTCTGTCTATTTTTTATTGCCTTTTCAAACTGATTGTTCACCATAGAAAAAGAGATCCACCTCAATGGCTTCTAGCTTAGATGTAAATTTTCAAAAGCTGTTCACATAAATAAGAACTTTGAATTATCACTGCAGATGATTCTTTCTGCAATTAAAACTTGGAGCCATGGAAATAACAGTCATTTTCTGTTGCTTGTGTTTCTGTTATTAACATTATGCTAACCTCACTTCATGGAATAAAGCTGTACAGCTTCTCAACCAGGTTCTGGGGAGAAAAAAGTTGCTATAAAGATAAATCATAATAAAATCTGCTGAAGCCATTCATCAGTTTTAAATATTTCCAGCTGTTATGTGACTGTTCATTGTTAATCACATCTGCTTTTACTATTGCCTGGAGCAGCATTCCTCTGTAGCGTTGCCCTGAAGTGTGTTTGCTGTAGTAACTCCCCAGTCAGCTCTGTTCCCTTCTGATGCAGTAGAAAGAACAGTGTTGTTCATGCACTGTGATATTCATAAATATTAGGAAAATCTTAGCTACAAGCATGTGAGTTCCTGTTCTGTCATACTAGACCGTGACTATTTGCAGTGCTGCACTGAGCTGAAGTTTCTCTTCCTTCACTGAAAATGCAGTGGCAGCTACCATTTTGTACAGTTAAAAAGTTTTGAACTTCTTTGATATTATTCTAGCAAAGAATGAAAAGGTGAGGTGTTAATTAGTTAAAGCTAGCTAACTTATGTGGCAACTGTATAGTATTTTTTTCTTGAATTACACGGAGGCCAAAGACAAGGAACTTCCCTTTCCAACCCCAGGGGTTTTTTTTAAGGTCTTCATACAGTAAAGTCAGCACCTATAGACAATAACAGGGGCTAAGAGTAGTGGACTCTGTTTCCTTTGTTCCCTGCAAAAACATTAAAGTATCCTAGAATCTATACTTCTTTGTGTTAATTACTATAGTAAAGTTTTCTAGGACACAAATCAGTAACTTGAGTCATTCAAGCTATTTGTGAGTAATGGGGTATCTGGTTTCACAGAACTGGAGGTTAGAGAAATCTGGTGAGTGAAGACAGCTCCACATGGCAGATGTTCTTGGGACAGAGATAGGTCTAATATGGCTGGCCTACATCCATCTTCTGTCACCAGGGAAGGTGCCAGGGAAGGCATCAGAGGATCACTATCCTGGGTAAAAGAGCCAGGACTTTGCATGTTAAGTAGCTAAAGAATGGTAACATAACCTAAGTTAGTCACACCCAGAAGGATGTATGAATGAAAAGTAGCAAGTGATTTATTGCAGTTACAATTAAGACTGTAGAAAACAATAACAAAATGAAAGCAAATGCTAATGATCCAAAGAAAATTGCCTTTTTAAGAGAACATTGGAGGAAGGACAACAGTTCTTCCCCTTCTTAGAGCAGGAGGTAATGGAATGGAGATACTGCATTAGAACATGATGGCTTTGTACAATTTGCAGCTCATTAACTTTGAAAGGGAAGTGAGGTCTTTGTTAGTTATTAAGACTATTACATTTTCTTTGAGCAGTTTATCCAACTGCTTTTTGAGCCAACACAGCTTTTACCAGACACAGTACTTCATATTATTGACGTGGGAAGTGCCTCATCTTCATACTTGGTTGGGCCAGCTGGGAGTTTATTTACCACCCACTGACCAGAAGGCAAATAAAGCTGCTTCTATTTCTCCTGGTCACAGAGAGGTCTAGCCTATTCCCTCTTTTTACTTTGCTCCTCTTACAGCTCTTGTTGTATATAGCATTTGGCATTTAAATTATTCTCTGAAAACCTAGTTCAGCACATCTGCAATTTCCTTCTTTCAATTGCAAAACTGCTGTATCACAGATTTCCCCATGGGGATGCATTGACAGGATAGTTAGAAGATAAAACCACTAAATGTTTTTTTTTTCGGCTTGAACTTTCAGGACAATAGGAGGTCTACACATTATTTTCAGTTTAGACAAAAAAAAAGCACAACATCATTTGAGTAGTTTCATTATAGTAGCTCATGCTGAGCAAGTAACAGCAGAAAAAAACTGTTAAATCACTACTCAACTACTTCAGCATTTTAAAAGGATAGAACTTTTTGAAGGGGCTTATTTATTGAAAGCATAAAACCCTAAAGTGTTGAACACACTTGAATACTGCTGTGGAGCCCTCTGTGCTGCTTCCATAAGGCAACATGGTGATATTTCTCAAGGGCAGGAATTTTCATTGTGCTCACCTCCCTTCTTACACCTTGCAATCATTTTCCAGTCCCATGGGAACTGCCTGTTGCACATTCTAATGTTAGAATACAGACCTCTGTTAAAGACACCATGAAATGATTCAGACAACACCAAAGTAAAGCAACAATCTTTATTTATAAAGTAAATTACAAAATAGATAAGGTAAACTTAGTTAATTTTAGCATCTGAAGGTGGTTTTCACTGAATACACAGATACTGTAAATCAAGTTTCCTTTATCAATCTGTTTATCTGAGCAACAGAGCAATTATGATCATGATTAGTTTAACCCTTGATAGGAGTGTTTTAAAAAATCAAAATCTCCCTACCTTGCAACATAAACATTTAAAAAATAATTACATGTTGTATTAATTAACAGTTTAATAGTTTGTGAGTTAGCTGCAAGCAGCTGCATTGCTTTTGGGCTTTTCTGAAGGCTAACAACAAACTTGAATGGACACTTTCAATTATTTCAAGACCAGAGGAAGTTAAAGGAATAACCTTGCTTAATGCCCACATTTTGTGCTGTCTCTGAACATTCACTAGCAGTGGAGGCAACTATGCAGATGTTAACTTGATAGATCTTTGAAAAATTTGATCAGGTGCTTCTTACTGCTCTGTCAGGATAATTGGCCTGGAGAGGCAGCCTGCAATACAAAGACTTCATACAATTCTCTTTTTGTAGAAAGATGAGGGGGAAACGTGCTCAGGACATGACTGGTGGTTGGTCAGGAGTTTGTACACCCACATAGAATATTTTCAAGTAGCATAACTTAGAATGCCTGGTTTGGGCTGAACTCTAAAGCAGCTCATCATAAACGCCATTGCATAATCACTTAACCAGCTCTCATCATCCTCCAGATTAAGTTTTCTACCTTCTATCCTCATCTACCTTGGGCACGATTAGGGAAAAAAAAAAAAAAAAGCCCCCACAACATGCACATAGACTATATCAGGTCAATTATTTAAAACATTTAATATTAAAAAGTTGAACTTCTTTACTGGCTGAAGAAAGTGTAAAGATTTATGTGCACTCTTGCTATGGTTGGCACATGGGCAGGAATACTAAATTCAACCAAAAAAACCCTCTAGCAGTAATTTTTAACTGCTACAATCAAAGGTTTTCCTTAAAACCAAAACAACCCAAAGTGAGTTAGGTGTGCTGCAAAGATTCAGAGTTCAACTAAAAGTACATTTAATCACAGTGTACAATAAGCTGCACACAGTAACCATATTTAAAAAACAATGACACTTCCCTGACTTGTAGTACATAGAAGAAACACTTGAAAGACCAGCTTCTCACCCTAGAAGGCAGGCAAGAGGCAGGAAAAGAACACAGTGGCTAAGGGCAAGCAGATCAGCTGAGGATCAAGAGCTGTTGGATTGGACTAATGTAGTGTATAAGATAAATGAAAAAAAGCTGAAGTGTCAAATTTCTACTGCATATTAAAAAACCACAGTAAAACCAACTATTGCAGTCTTCACATTATATAGTGCAATCTCAGATGTCAATAACACGCTAGTATCTCCAAACAAAAGATAAAATTTATCAGGAACTAGTAGTGTCAAAGCATTATTTCCCTACAAAACTAGGTTAAAATCTGTCTTCCACCAGGTAAACACACAATTCAGCTCTATAATACGTATATCCAGCAGCTATGATAATACGCAGTGAACAGGAGTGACAACTCTTATGTAATTTAAAAAAAAAAAAAAAAAAAAAAAAAGAGATCAACAAAACTCAAAAACCACAGAGCTCACATACAAGACACTAAAAAGCAAGTCCTCATGGGAATACAATCCATCCACTAGTACTTGCCTCATCACACAATTTTAAATATTTAAGGTCATCCAATACTTGATTTCTCCATCTAATTCTTCCTTAATCCATTTATTAAAATAATCTATTTTTCCTCTTCCTATTAAACACATAACTTACAGTTCAATCAAGTTTAGACTATTCTGGCTGATTTTAGTATTTTGGAGTGGGGAAGCGGGTAGGGGAAAAAAACCCAGAGAAAATCCTTACCAGGTGCTTGCTGCCAGCAGTTACTCAAGACCCAAGTTGGATTTAAGTTACTATTACAGTTCAAACATTTAGGAAAACTCATTTTCAGAATACCTTGAAAGTTAAAATTGCAGTTGATACTGCAACCACAGTAAGACCTCAAGGGTAACTCATCATTATGGAGCAAGTCTGTTTAAATTTTTACAGAATTTACACATTTTTAGATCTGAGTGCACAGATAATTAATTATTAGATACTCTAGGTATACTACTTCATAATCTAGTGAGTATGCTAACTCATGCACTTTTAATCATCTCTTACTTGGTCATTCAGTACCTAATATGTACGGCTTACAACTGATACCCAAGTCTGGAAAAGCTATGGTGGTTATGTCAGATTTCCTTAAAAGATAATTCCATTAAATTAGTTACAAATTTGAGATGACCAAGCTTTTGTGTAGGAAAATATTCAGCTATTCCTGAACAGTTGCCTTAATTGAACAGTAACTGATTTTTATCTTTGCCAAGAACAAAAATGAACTGAACAAAACGAAACAAAACAACAAAACCCAACAATGCATCCTGTCAAATTGAGAGGAAAACCTTCTATTGTACTACTGTCCATAAGTGCTACAACGAAAAATAAAGATCTAAGTGGGACAATGCTATGTAGTCCTTCATCTCTTCTCACATGGGAAGTCTTAGAGGTTTCAATAGACTACACATCAGAATACGGCTGCAACTTGCCCACAGAATACATGGGCTTCATAGTCTTATGTCTGCAAAGTTTATGATCACATGTGCAACTATTAAATAATGGATTCTAAATTAAAATGAAGGGGTACTAGCTTAGTTTTCCTTTTCTAGCTTTAGAATTATTAGCTCTTCAACATGTCATAAAACATGGTCAACAAATATAATCATGTAACAATATAAAAAGTGTTGAGGTCAGAAAAGAGAAGAGTAAAAAGAGTTTTTTTTTTTCCTCAAGCATCTATGAATGGAATGATTTCAGTTCATTACCAAAAGCCAGAATTTCGTTCCTTACTGTAATGCTTTTACAAAGAGAAAAAACAGTTTCTAATCGCTAGGTGTTTCAGTCTCTGCTGGACCTCTGATCAGTCTTCGTATTCCCCTCTTCCCCGCAGGACCTTTTGGTTTAGCAAAACTCTGTTTGTAAGCGTGTTGTTTTGGATGAACCTCTTCATAAAGAAAGTCAGCAGTTAATTCGTCACCATTATCAATTTCAATCTGGCAGGAAAAAACCCAGCATTTTTCATATTAAAATCAAACTGGAACACTGAAATTTTGCTGAAACTAAATACCATATTAAAACCATATGTGCAATAATGTCCAAAAGCTAGCATGAAAAGTTCTTCAACTTTTGCCTAATGCCCTGAGAAATCCTGGATAGTTTCTCTGAGAATCCCCATTATTAGTATTAAGCGTGACAATTATTTTCCTGAAAAATAAGCACAACTACACAGTACATCTGCCAAACTTTAGCACAGTGCACCTGTTAAAACTAACTAGGAGAACACATACCATGCAAAATTAGCACTTGTTGTTATAAGTACACATTTTAAGCTAGCTTGCTACTGCCACTCAGCAACACTTATTATAAAAGTAATGTGCATACCTATTGATGTCTCTCGAGAAAGAGGGGGAGGAGTATAAACAAGCTTATATTACTAGCTTGCTACTGCCACTCAGCAAGTATTGAAGGCAGGGAAAAGCTAAAATAAGTTTCATGAACAAAACGGAGGGGGTGGGTGGTTTAATTTTCAGAATTTAGACATATGAACCTAAATAAAAACAAAATAGTGTTTTCAAGCCAAACCCCACTGTTTTGAACTGCAGGAATTTAGAATTCAGAGAAATGCTTTGGCCCTGCTCTGCTGAGCATTCAACACTTCAAGCCCTGCCAACCATAACACTTGACGGACTTGCCAGCCACAGTTTTGCTGTTACAAGTACATGCTTCAGAAATTTCTGTCTACAGGAATTTTCAGGAGTTGTATGGTGCATTTATTTTGTTATAGAAAGGAAATTTCTGAGAAATGATTACATATAAAAACACAAAAATAATTAATTCATATCATCTCAGTAAAAATGCTTAGTATTAACTCTGCTACTTGTAGGGTAAACATCAAGTGCACAGAAAACAAGCTTCTGCACAAGTGTTAAGAAAGTAACTGTAGGTCACAACTGGACCATTTCTATGGTCTCTGCTCTGGAGGTGAGAAGCAACTTTTTGCATAGCAGTAAAATCCCTACAGTGTAAAAAGATCAGCTTACTTGCAATTCTTTGTTTGCCTCATCAAGGACCCCTAAAATAGCAGTTCTAATTTTCAGAACTGCTGCTTGAAATTATTTTGAAAATCCTTACATAACCTTGGCTTTAAAGGAATTTAGTGTTCAACAACAGCAGTGTGTTGTGGTCCAAAATACGACATATCTTTGCGTAAGAAGTGATGTTAGTTGTATACTGTCCTTCAAAGTACTCTCAAACACTTTCTTGATGCACAAGGATATATTTGTTAAAGATATGAAAGCACAGAAATTATGAAAGAGATAAAAGCTTCCATAGCTTAACTTTGTATCTGAAGCTTCACCAAGAATTATTTCCTATTCAGGACAAACTTTAACGGTTACAGAACACTCCTCATTCTTTAGAGAAGGTTGTGACAGTTAAAGTTTCACATGAAGAAGGGAACAGAGGAATGAAGAAATACCCACAGACCTCAATGCACTTACCTTTCTAATTATCTGCATCCACAGCTGAGTTTCTACAATTTCTAACAGTGGACTTTTGCAACTAGAGTAGAGCATTCGTTCTCGTATACTACAGGTATACCCTGGCATAGAGTAGATGAAAACTGCAGGAAAAAAAACAAACCACAAATCAGACCACAACTACACTCCATCAAAAGCTGTATCATATAATCATTTACAGCAGAGAGGCACAAGAAATCAACTATGCAGTCTGAAAAACATAATGCCATTCTGGATGTTTTTTGCTTCAGCAAGCTTTTCGTTTCAAATGGGGGACAAGAGAATGGTTGGTATCTTTATGTTTTCGCATTTACAGGTGTTCATAATCAAAAGGGATAGCTCATTACTTTCCCAACAAAAAGATTATGTGTGAGATGGTTTCACAACCAAATGACTCTGAAATTTATGATCGTGCTGACAGATTACTTCTATGACACATCTTTCTCTCTGCCTCAGAATTCCTAAAGTATTTGAAACAATTCAATGAAGTTTCACATTGAGAAATTTTCTCATACTTATGGATTCCAAATAGTCTCCTTCATGTGTGTG
The DNA here is from genome assembly GCA_013399695.1 of Formicarius rufipectus. Classification (NCBI taxonomy): domain Eukaryota; kingdom Metazoa; phylum Chordata; class Aves; order Passeriformes; family Formicariidae; genus Formicarius; species Formicarius rufipectus. The sequence goes on from VXAU01004456.1 coordinate 512,899, forward strand.
CTTATACAGGAAAAAGTGGTAACGCGCAGCATCCTTTGGAACTCTTTTTGGCAAGTCCTTAAGTTCAGTATCGAGTGTGTTGGCCAAAATAATAGTTTCATTTTTCATATCAATTTGCTGTTAACAAAGCAAACATAAATATATAGTTAATAGGCAGAAAGCAAACCAGAGAACACAACAGGATGGAAAAAATTTTATTTAATCTAATACAAAAGGGTAATTTATAAGCAAGACGTTGTTTAGTGTATGGGTAATCAATTTATAGCCATTATTAAAAATAGTTAAAATATTTTATACTTGCCAGCTGTACATAATTGAGTTTCTTATTTTTCAACTTCTCCAAAGCCTGAATAGCTTCTTTAGCAATTGGGAATGCTACTCCTTGCAATGTTTGATGCTTGGTATCTACACCAACATCCGCCTGTACCTGGAACACAAGTCAACTGAGATGTTACCAGAAACCTTTGCAAGCATTCATCAGGTTTCATACAATGACTGACAATGTGTTGTATATGGTTAAACATGGAGTTAGCAGTAGCTATTTCAAGAATAAACCACCCCAAAAACTTATCCCCATATGTAACAGATTTGCATTTTTTAATTTACAGGTCATGTTAGATTAGTAACCTGAAAAGTTTCTTATCTCTGAAACAACTCTGCAAAACAGCTCTGCTTATCAAAGCAACAAAACCATCAGGTGGAAAACTAGGTCTAGTGTCAGTGAAGAAACTCCGAGTTAAATTCTGGTATAAAGACACAATAATCCAGGAGGAAAAATATCAATTTTCATGTGCTGTGTTATACTTATGAGCTGACAATACTGCTTATTGTTGTATAGTGAAGAATTTTAGATTAAAACACAGATGTGATTTCTAGGGAGCCCAAATTTTTTGAGAAACAGAGAAATTATATCTTATGAGAAAAGCTGATCTTGAAAGAAAAGAGCAACTATCCTCCCTCCTGCTTCAACACACTCCCCCAAAAAGCCTATACCAAAACCAAACCAAAGAAAACAAACAAAATCTTAATTTCTCAAGGATTAGACCTTCTACAAGGTCTAACACAAAGTAAAAAAAAAAAATTCAGAATGAGACAATTGTTCATAATCCAGCTGCATTAGTCACAAATTGAGAGAAAAGAAGAGTTATTTATAAAGAATTTATCTTAATATTTGTGCAGATTCTCTTAAAATGAGCTCTGGCCTCCAATTTTCTCCAGTCTTAATTTACTGTCTAAGTACAAGCTTTTGAGTATATTAACTTTCTTTTATAATTTCACAAATACATTTAACATTGGTTATGAAGGAGCCAAAGTCAGAAAAGCGTACCAAATGGAAAGTGTGGGTCCTAGATCTATCAACTAGATCTATCAACATGTTTGGCTTTAATTAAAAAGAGATGCTAATGAAATATGAAAGAAACTGATAAAAAAATAAACCCAAAGATACTAGTGGCAACACTAAATTATACTTCACATTTTAAAGAACAACTTGTCAGCAACAAGGAAACCGGAAAGTAAAGCAGGTAGAGAGCTTACTTTTGTACAAAGATTGATAAATTTATGAAGGATGTTATAGAAAAAAAAAATTTGCAAAATATAGCTGCATAAAAGCCTGACTGTTAAATGTAAGATAGGCATCACAAAAATAATAAACCCCAATAAAATACCATCACAGAGAAACCATATTAGAATACAAGTACAAAAAAAATCCTCCAAACTTAAAAACAAACAGTAAAGTGTGAGGGACAGGCAAGGGAAGAGAATAACCCAGCATAACTCCAGATATAAGAAAATGAACAAAACCTACTTGTTCTTACTGCAATGTATTTCAGCCCTTTAAAGCAAAACAAAACCACCTAAGTCACTTACAAATCTTTAAATTCACACCTTAAGACTTAGTAAGTGATGGCTGCTGAGTGGTGGATAAAATGACAGATGAAATTTCCTGTGAATAAATGTAAAGGAACATATGCAGGAGGGAAAATAAACAAACAAACAAACACACAACTCTCTTCTACCTGTATGGTAATGGGATTGAGCTAGCTACTCTCATTCAAAAGCCAGACCTTGCAGGTCATTCTGAGTATCTCTGAAAAGAAGCCCAAGCAAAACCAAAAACAATCCCGAACACTCCCAACCCACAAATGAAATGGTACGACTTGCTAGCAAATTAGTAGAGAACAGAATACATCATTACGCACAGTAGATATCAGTAACATGCCTGCATCCTGAATACCACATGCAGTTCTGGCTTCCCCATCCCTCCATCTCATAAATTATATAGCAGAACTGGAAAAACTGCAGAGAAAAGCAAAAGGATCAGAAGTACAGAGTGCCTTGTTTAGGAGGAAGAACTACCTAGATTAGGACTCTTCAGCCTCGAAGAGATAACTGATAAGGAATATGTCAGAGGCTCGTGGATATAGAATTATAGGATAGTTTGGGTTGAAGAGACTTTTAGAGGAGATCTAGTCCAACTCCCCTGCAGTGAGCAGCAGCATCTTCAAATAGAGCATGTTGCTCAGAGCCCCATTCAGCCTGGCCTTGAATGTTTCCAGGAACAGGGGATCTACTGCCTCTCTGGAACCCATAACTCACCACACTCACTGTAAAAAACTTCCTGCACCTATCTAATATGAACCTACCCTCTTTTACTTTAAAACCACTAGCCTTTGTTCTATCACAACAGGACCTGCTAAAAAATCTGGCCCTTTTTAATAAGCCCACTTTAAGTGCTCAAAGGCCTCAGATTTCTCTGAAACCTTCTCTCTTCCAGGCTGAACAGCCAAAACTCAGCCTTTTCTCACGTAAGAGGTGTTACAGCCCTCTGATCATTTTTGTGACAAGTCCAACAGGTGCACGTCTTTCCTGTGATGAGGAAAACAGATCTGGATGCAGTGCTCCAGGTGGGATCTCCCCAGAGCTGAGACAATCACCTCCCCTGGCCTGCTGATCCTGCTCCTTTTGATGCATCCCAGGATACAGTAGGCTTTCTGGGATACACTCAGCTTTATCCAAGGAGAGGGGAAACCGAGGATTGACTTTGTGACTTTTTCTTTGCCTTCTCCACACAAGCTATAGGGTTATCAGAATAAACTAACAGCAATCAGCGGTTCTTTACACAGTACTCTGTGCTGTGGAATATCCTGCCATAGGATTTCTGGCCAACAAAAACTTTATGCGGATTTAGAGAAATGACAAGACTAGATGATGGATAAAAAAACGATTATGAACAATTATATAGCAACACATCATCTGTTGCGCAGGAAGATACCTACCTGCAAATGCTGATGTAACAAACAGTAGTCAAGGTAATTATCATGGCCTTCTTGCCCTGCTCTTACATCCTTCTTAGAATTCTGCTGTTACTCACTCAAGGATTTGACAGCAGACTAGGTGCTCTGACCCAGTAAAATATTTCTTAGGATAATTATGAAGGAATATATGTATGGAAAACTTTTTAAAATCAGAACGCTTTTAGTTTCTGAAGTCTAATTACAGGCTTTGTAATGATGGAAACAAAGAGAAAAATGATATAAACTAATGTATTGTGAGATGTTTCAAGGACAAAATGGCAGCAATCTACAGTTTTTGTGTCTCTGAAAAGCACAGCTCTTGCTGCTGAAGTTTCATAATAATACATGAAGTTTTAGTCTGCGTCAATCAGCTGTTAACCACATTGTAAGTAGTGCATAAGAGATAAAACTAATATCAGGGTGATCACTGATCCCACAGAAGTTTTACATTCATTAGAGGGTTTTTTAAAAAGCTGATTGAGCGAAATACATTAAAAATGTCAAGTAAAAAGTGTTTGGTGATGGTGAATGCATTTCTACACTGAACTAATTAAAATAAGACATGAAAAATAACAAAAGACACCACGGGAAAAATGCAAGTCAATAAACAACAAAGCTTCAGCAAAAGCACAGTAGCAAGAAAACGTAAGAGAAGATACACAGCTTCATTTAACACAATGGTTTCCCAGTATTCAGCTGCAGAAATAAATCATACTTCAAATACATGTACCATAACTGTTAAATACAAGTTTAAACAACAAATTATGATCATCACATGACCTATTTTAATATACATCTGAACATAAATGGATCAAGTGAAGGAAAAATGTGAGAAAAAGAATCCTCTGAAACTTTTCAGTCACTAGCTAGGTGACAATCATCAAATTATTTGGTTAAAGGCATTTGCTAAACACTTTTCATTTCAAACTCTATTTTATTTTTATTGGAATTTTCTTCACTTTCAGTCTTCACGACAGGTGCACCAGTGCTGGAAGTTCTTCCTCTAGAAATAAAGCTGCTGAAATACCCAGAGCAGTCATTCACTGCCATAGTTGCTATTTTGTGTTTTCTCTACAATTTCTGCTACCATGGGAAATGTATGTGGGCAATCAGAGAATGGTTGAGGTTGGAAGACATCTCCGGAGGTCATTTTGTCCAACCACCCTGCTCAATGAGGGCCACCTAGAGCCAGCTGCCCAGTTCTCTGTCCAAACAGCTTACAAGAATCTTCAAGATGGAGATTCCATATCCTCCCTGGACAACCTGTGCCAGTGCTCAGCCACCCTTCACATATGAGAAGCATATTCAGTAACACTAAAAGCCAAAGGTGCAACAATTAAGCTCTGCAGTTGCCAAGCCTCTGATTCAGACACGAGGCTGTTCAAACTCAGCAAGACCATGCCACTTCAATTCGAGCCATCATCATCCTGCAGTTTCAACAACTTGAGAAATAAATTTATATTTTTATCCACTCACACCTTCTATTTTCTTTTATGCCTTTTTTTAACCCTAGATAGACATTTCTCTACAATACACATGGAACTCTGCACCCTGTTTCCCACCCATGCTAAGACATTCTAAGTACCTCATTAATCTTAATTTGCCGAAGTTCCTCTTCTGCTGCAGTCAAAGGTGCAGGGGAGGACTGTGATATCAAATATTTTTTATATCCAGTCAGTGAAACGTCATCCTGAAAGCACAGTATCAATATTGATCATTTTTTTTTTGATAGAAGTTATCTTCAAAGATTTTCTATGCAGCATTACAAAAAGCACTTATTTTCCATATACTTATAGTCATTTTATTTGAATGGAATACAAGTATATAGGTGCATTTGCAAATTCAGCTCATCCTCCTGTACAATAGGGTCCACTAGGCTGTTCTTGCACCTTGTTCTACCATGGGCAGCATTTAATCAATCAATCAATAAAAAAATTAGCATTAATGAAGACTGTGTCCTTGAAGTTCTTCAGCTGTCTTGGACAAAATCTCACAGAATTGCCACAATAAACACTTTAAAAATCTACTTTATTATAAAATTTACATGCTTAAACTGGCAGCTTATTGGTAGTTTTCTACCTATGAAATGGGAAAAAGACTTGCTGCCTTATGACAAGGAATAAGCATCTGATACTGCAACTAGTTTAGGATGTGACATCACAGGACCTGTCATTCTGATAATCATTTTTGTTAATACTCAGTGATTGTTGTGTTCTTCTCCAAAAAGGTTGATACCACAGGCAAATGCTGCTTTGTTTTTATTATTAAGGCAGCCAGTCAGAAAAGGGCAGGACTTTATGCAGTCATATGAAAGTGAATTTATACTGAAGTTCTGAGGAGAAAGAGAAGGTTCCTTCTTAGCACTTCCCTTTCTGAAAGAGACAGTCCTTCCCAAATTCTATTTCCAGTGCCCGTTTTCCACTGTGCCTTGTTTCAGAAATCCAGAGGTACTGAGGTTAATACACGTGAATTAGCAGATGGGATGATAACCAGGTCCTACCAGGATAACAGAGCTGGTTGCAACTAAACTATCCTTATGTTTAAGGAAATAAAGACAAAGTAACCCAGTGGATGCTGATGATCAGGATTCTGAGTGAAGTTAGTGACTTGAATACCTTGAGGAAGCTGTGATTTTCACATGTATATACATTAAAGGCCAGCTACAACTGCAAGTGTATAAAACACTGAAACCAACAACTGATACATAAGCTGAAACATAATGAGCTTGGAAATGTGAGTTACATCAACATCATCCTCTATGTGTCCCAGGACCATTCTGAAATAACAGTAAGACAAATGTAATGCTCCTTACTTACAGCTGAGATGGAAGCTCAGACTTGTAGGGATAGACACAGATTCTACATATTGCATAGAATGCTAATGGTTTGGTGCAAGGAGCGATGAGAAATTAGTTGCTTGAACAAGCAAGAAAAAAAAACACATGATCTCTATGAGTAAACCCTCTTAGCAACTGGATTTTTTTACTTCCCTAGAATACAGCCTCTCCAGAGAGGATTGTTTGCCTGTTAGGATAATGAAGTCTCTGCAACAGGTTAATGCTGAATATAACAAACTATTTACTTGGGAAGCAGCAGAATTATTAGCATCATGTACACCACAACAGCCAATCTCTCTTTCACAGCTTTTCTCCCCCACTACAGCATCCTCTATTCTTCACCAACCCACAAACTCCTTCCATTCCTTCAGCAACAGCTGCCTGTGTCAATAGTTGTGGTGCTTTGGTTCAGATTTGCTCAGATGAACTGAGTAACATGTCAGACAGAAAATAACTGCTGCAGCCTTTGCTGAAAGAGGAACAGAGGAATTACAATTTGAACCTCTACATTATCATCAGTTTTCATGAAAATTATAAGAATTCCTTATCTCTGAGAATTCTAATTTGTATTTCTTTTAAAACTGGTAATGGTTAAAAAGTTAAGACCCTCTGACACCTGCCTGACAAATAGGCAGACATCACATCCATGTAAAACCTGTTTCTAACAGAAACTAAGGTAACACAATAACCCCGTATCTCCCTACATGCACAGCACTTGTAGCCTTTGCAACATCCTTTAGACATTTGTTAGAGTTCATACATGCACCTTTCCAATTATCTTACCACAAGTGAACAGTCAATTACTAGTATTTTCACTTGAACATATCAGTAGCTACCAAAAATCTGTTTCCCAAAGTTAAGATGGCAGCTTTGCATGTGAGGTACATTTTATGGCCAAATTCTAAAGACCTAACAACTTCATGCTCTTAGTTTAAGAGACAAACATTTGATTTCAGGTTTAAATGGCTTACCGATCACTGTTCTAGCTCATTTAGAGCCACGCAGCAAAATGGTTTGTGTATATAATTGGCCTGGAATTTAGTGTTTGTATTTGGTTTATGTGGCCAGGTTTTTGGTAGCAGGACAGGATACAGGAGTGGTTTCTGTGAGAAGCTGCCAGAAGCTTCCTCTGTGTCTGATGGAGTGAATGCCAGCTGGCTCCAGGAGGGGCTTCCTGTCACTGGCCAAGGCCGAGCCAATTAGGAATGATAGTAATGCCTCTGTGATAACATATTTAAGAACAGAAAGTTATTCCACAGCAGAAAACTGCTGCAAGAGCAGAGTGAACAGCAATGCAGACACCAAGGCCAATGCAGAAGGAGGGGCAGGAGGTGCTCCAGGCACCAGAGCTGAGGTTCCCCTGCAGCCCGTGGTGCAGACCATGGTGAGGCAGCTGTGCCCCTGCAGCCTGTGCAGGACCACAGGGGTGCAGAGATCCACCTGCAGCCTGTGGAGGTGCCCACACTGGAGCCATGGATCCCTGAAGGAGGCTGTGACCCTGTAAGAGGCCCATGATGAAGCAGCGTCCTGGCAGGGACCTGCAGCCCATAGAGAGAAGAGCTCATATTGGAGCAGGTTTTCCCTGGTAGGAGTTGTGACTCCATGGGGGACCCACACTGGAGCAGCTTGTTCCTGAAGGACTGCATATTCCATGGAAAAGTGACCCACAGGACAGAAGTTTTGTGAACTGTTGCATATGGGATGGACTCTAGCCAGACAGATTCATGAAGGATTGTCTCCTGTGGGAGGGACCCCATGGGAAGCAGGGAAAGAACTCTCTCTGAGCAGCGGCAGACACAACTGACTGCAACCTCTATTTCATGTCTCCCTGCATCACTGGGGGAAGGATGTAGAACTTGGAGGGAAGGATGGGTGGGGAGAAGGAGTTTTTAAGATTATTTTACTTCTCACTCTTTTGCTCTGATCCCATCAGTAATCAATTTAATTAATATCCCCACTGCAAGTCTGTTCTGCCCATGATGGTGATCAGTAAGTGACCTCTCCCAGCTCTTACCTCAACACATGAATCCTTGGGTTTTTTTTCTCTCCTCTGTCCAGTAGAAGAGAGGAGGGAGAGAGCAGCTTTAGTGTGTACATGGCATCCAGCCAAGGTCAACCCACTACAGTGTTACAGCTTTTAGAGACCTTGCATGCAGAGACATGCCCATTATTCTTAGATTACTGAGTATTCATAACTATTGCCAGCAAGGACATCTTTGCTTGAAGATATTAACTATACTTAGGAACTTGTTCAAAGTAGATCAAATACACTTCAACACTGGAATATACACATAGCTTTTAAGTCTTTTTTCCTTAATCAAAAAAGAGGAGAAACACAACAAATTCATGCCAATAACATCAGTTACTATATTTAGTGTCTAAAGTCAGTGTCTTGACTTTAAAAAGAAAAACATACCTGTACCGTTCCAAATACTTCATCCTTAATATGACCACCTCCAAATTCCTTCTTAAGTGTTGCTCGGGTGGCTGCATATAACATTTTTTGACGAACCTAGCATATAATAACAGCAGGTTTTTGGTTTGGGTTCTTTTTTTGCCTTTGGTGTATATAGAGAATCTAACATATTTGTGTACCAAGTCCATTAATTAACACTTTTCTTGAACAAGTATTTTAAGTGTCTAAACTGCACTACAATCTTGTAGAACTCTGGATTACAATACTTACACATGCTATTAAGTTCACCAGGTCATGATACTATGCATTATTATCACAGTAACTGCAAATCTGAATTGCACCTTTAGTAAGAGTACGAGGCATTTTTTTTAATGGAAAAAAAAAAGTCAACATAATCTTAACTAATTTTAAATAGAAAAAACCATGATTGCATAGACCTTTTGTCACTGGTCTGTGTACAACAGACTGCAAAAGAACACACTGGAAAAAATTATTATTTTTTATTTGATAGTGACTTCAGATACTGATGATTCAAATACAGAGTGAAAAAATTATGTTTGCAGCCTATCAATTTATGTCTAACAGCCACTTATTCCTTTCTCAACAGTCCCATCTTCCCATTTTATTACACCACCGTGCCATCCTCTCCATAATACTTCACCTTTTCCACATGATCTTTTCTATGCACTTCAACTTTTGGTGTTGTTACTAACTGCCACTGAAAGCAGTAGGAATATTGAAATAGTTCTACTTTCTGTCTTACCTTATCTCACATTCCTAGAACCTTTACACAGTATCCTAGTTTCTCCTAGAAATCCTTAACACTAACCTAAGTTCCCTCCCATGCTCTCAAACTACTCAGAAGCAGTGTATTCTGTGGCATGCCACAGATCCACAAGTGCCAGCTGGGAAGTCAGCAAGCTGAACAGAGTAAACAACTTGAGCTCACACTATAATCCTTCTTTCTACAATAACACTCATTAAGATTTCTGTCCGATATTCTTCCATGAATTTTTATGAAATACTGACAGTAAGATGGACAAACAGGGCCAAAAAAATTGTATTGCATCCTCCAGTCAGGCTGAAAAAACACTGGATCAGCTGCATTCCACCGAGACCTACTTATTTGCTCTTCAATCAGCTTCAAGAAATATTTTCCCAGTTTTCTTGTGGGAATGTAGGTGGAAGGTTGAGGAACGCTTCATTCCTCAAATCTCTTTCCTTCATATCTAGGATTCAGATCAAATGGCACTGTTGAAAAATAATCAACAACATGAAGCCTCTGATGACTGCTACTTACCGGAGAGTGATCAGGTGACCATGCAATGAAGATCCATTCATATCCCTGAGCATTCTGAGAATCTAATCTGTATAATATATAACATGGTTGCTTGTCTTCAAGAAGGGGAAGGACAAAGCAATCATAATCCTTTTCCCATGATCCAACTGGCCGTCTAGAGGATCCCACAACAAGCTGCTCTGTAACCAATAACCGAAACTACAGGTTAGCAACAATATAGTTATTATTGTTTTTCAAAATTAACCATTACAATAAGCAGTTAATTGGATACTTATTCTTTCATAACTCTGTCCACAAGAATAGAAATCAAGAACAGTCAGTGTGAAAGTCAAGTGAATTCCTACAAAAGCTGTGTATGTTCAAACCCTAACTTACTTTAACCCAAATACAAATAATCAAGAAGTAATGTGCTGGCTGTTATCAAGTTATTTGATCTGAAATGATACTACTGATGTTAGGTTTTGTTTATCATAACATATACAGAAAGGAAATAAAAATTGACTTCTGCCAGTTAAAATTACTCTCATTTCTACTGATTTTCAACTTGCTATTACTGATGCTCCTGATATAAAATACTAGTGTTTGTACTCATTGTAGGGAGTCAATAACTCCATTACACAGTAGAAAGAGTTTGGAATGAATATGCTTGCATTAATCACTTTAACTTGACTATGTAAGTAGATAAACCTCCTAATACGGCTTCATAGCTATGGTCTTTAAATGACTGAAGTTGTTTATTATGTATAATTGGCTTAAGTCTATATAAAACACTTCAAATAGTATTTAATTATGTGAACAGCTGTAGCCATAAGATTTTTCTCTTATTTATACATCATACTTCAGCTTCCAAAGGAAAGCATTAGTATACTGTCTTCCAAAACACTTATCAGCTTTCCAATAAATACTAGCCCCCACAGCTGAAATAGAAATACTTTGTTTTTATGGCATCCTACAGTTTGAGGACCATAATAGTAGTTAGTATACAAATTATCTTTTGAGAGTCTAGCACTTCTAAAACTTCAGACAAAAGTGAAACAGTATAGAAATGCTGCTACATCAAAACTTCAGGCAAGCCACCCTACCCAGTAATTCATGGAACACAAAGAGATCATCGCAAGGCTGTTTGGCCCATCCCTAAATTATATGCAAACCACCTGAAGTTGTACACCTAAACCAGAGTATTCAGAATGTATTTGACAATTCTGAACTCTAGTTGGATTTATACCCACTTGGATTTCAGATACAATTAGAGGAACTCTACTGCCTAGAAGAAAATCTCTTCTCTTATTAACTCAGATTAGCAGAACACTACTTGCCTATTATCTGTTGACTAAGGGCAAGGACTAAAGACTATTATCTGTTGCTGAAAGCTCCTGCACATACATGAGGTAACTGTCCTTCTTCCATTACTCTGTGAAACTCAAGAGTTTTGCAAGTTTCTTTTTAAACTGCAGAAAGTAGTATCAAAGGCTGGATTCTACTTCTACATGAAGATGAAATGCATATATATATATATTATACACACAAAAATGAAAAATCAGGGGAAGTTTTCCATTTTTATCTTATTTCTAGGCTTCATTTCATATTATAAACTAACATCTACACAAAATCATATTGTATTACCATGCTTAATGGGGAAAAAAATTCAATCATATCGCAGCATTTACTGCATTGTGCTACTGAGACTTTACCACAGAGTCCTGCCTGTAATATTACTCCTGCCACTTCCTTAAGAAAAGCTATATTACAATGTCAGAAGACTTCCTCAGAAAAGCAAACAGAAAAAAGGTAACAGTAGCTTATTTGCCTAACAATAAAAGTATGTACATACATGTACCTTTCTCCAGCTAACAAGTTCCATGTACTACAAATGAATAAAGCCTACAACAAAAAACTTCAAAATGAACAACTAATATACTTGAAAAGACAGACTAAATCGTGAAATGTCATATATAACTAATCTGCATTGTTATTAAAGAAGAAAAACATAATTACATATGCTCTCTTTCAATGTTCACAGTCTTGATTCCTTGAGAAGTTCAAAGATCAAACTCAAGTTCTGAGAAATTATGTTATTTTCTATTTATACATATATGTGAGATATAAAGAACAGTTTCAACTTTGAAAATTTATATAAAGTTACAGATTTTTAAAGATATTTTCTATGTAGTCAGATTACTACTTAAACATCTGCCTTAATAGGACTTTCTGTATGCAGCTGATCCCAGTATAAAAGGCAGATAAAATTTATAGTTCATCTAAGGTGACTAGCTGTTGTGTAAGACTAGCTCTCTGACTAATGAAAGTAATCAGAATGCCAAAATACCACACAGGTGTGGAAATTTTCTTTACTCTTTCTTTACTAAGAGATAAGAGTAAGCTCACTTATCCATATTAAATACATAGCAGTTCTTGCTAAATTATGAACAGACATTTGGGAGAAAAATTCAAATGCAAAAATACAATAGCACTGTAGTGAAAAGCTCAGCATTACCAAAACTTAAATTCTACCTTCTGTACAGGAGAGACCTCAGTAACATTAAGTTTGGCAGTTTTGTTTATAAACAATTGTATATGTAGGTCATTAAAATAAGTAGGAAAATACCTAAAAGAATCAGGGGAAAAAAAAAAAATTAAAATTTGACTAACCATTGTCAATGACTATTTTTAAAAGTCTGTATTGTCCATTTCTGGCTCCAACAAAGATGTCTTTAACACTTCCACTAGCTGAAAAAGAGAAAATAAAAGTAATCAAATTAACACATTTCACTTCCCTAGGACAAAGAACATTCATGAGGATAAGAACAACACTGGAAAAACGTACAACTGGCCCTTTGCAACAAAGTTGGACTGAAAAAGGAACACAGGAGTAAAGCTCCCCCTTTGCTGCATTCTGCTCCAGCCACCAGCATTCCACAGAAAGATGAAAGACAACATTACGAAACAGACCTGCTTTCTAGCATGCCATATGATTTTCAACATTGTGAAAATTAAAGGCTGACATCATATCATCAATCTCAGGTTTCAGAGTTAACGCAGCAACACAATAAAAATATGACGCATCTCAAATTACAATAGCTTCATGAAGTCTGCAGGCTTAGTAAAAACTTTCAGACAGAAACTTTACGTCTGCCAGGAAAATGTTAGAGCTTGTCTGGTAAAAGTGACAGTCTTTCCTGAGGACACCTCTCTGAAGAGTACCAGTGAAAGTTGCCACTCATTGCTCCTCTTTCATACCACTTTATTTCCTTCTATGCTTGATGATATTGTTCAAGCCTCGACCTATTGCAACTAGATATATTTATAGTGAATTTACAAAGAAGCAAAATATTTTTAAATGTCTGTAAATCACCTCAACACTTTACTATAAACAGACTCACTTCCCTAAGCACACTGAGGAACAGTGTGTGAAGAACATTCTTAGCTCAACTGCTCTGCTAAATAATCCAAGTGCAAACCAGTTTAATTATGGGGCTGGACAGAATTTATTGAAGAACATTTATTGCAAGCTGGTCCCTTAAGTAATCCCACAGCACAGAGCATAGTACCAGGAAAACAAATATCAAACCAGGAAACAAATAAAATGGATTATTTATAATCAGGTTGAGGCCAACTGAACAGATGGTATCAGCAACATTACTGCCCATACTCAAAATATTCTATACTGATGTCCATCCAGGTGATGCCAGGCCCATTCTGAGAGTCCAAAATGGCATGTGAGGGAAAGATGATGTTAAAGTGAACTGCATTGGGTTACCAGTTCAAGCTGAGTTTTATCCCAGTTAGTATCTTCCCACTAACCACTGCAGATCCTGCCAGTGATCTGCTGCCAGCTTTTCTAATTGTCTCTGCTGGTCTTCACTATTCCTTTAAGCAAGCAAACACTGCACCATGTTATAGATCTTTTGGTTCCCCCAGGAGTTCTCTTCCCCTGTTTTTGTCTATTATCTTTTTGTTCCTTATTCTCTCACTTCAAGTCTGTCCACCAAAACAAGACCAAAATACAGCAGTACCTACACCAATTTCAGAACTGTGACAGCTCCTCAAAAAAAANATTGTCTCTGCTGGTCTTCACTATTCCTTTAAGCAAGCAAACACTGCACCATGTTATAGATCTTTTGGTTCCCCCAGGAGTTCTCTTCCCCTGTTTTTGTCTATTATCTTTTTGTTCCTTATTCTCTCACTTCAAGTCTGTCCACCAAAACAAGACCAAAATACAGCAGTACCTACACCAATTTCAGAACTGTGACAGCTCCTCAAAAAAAACAAAAACAAAAACCAAACCAAACCAACCAACCAACCAAACCCCAAACATTTTGAGACACCTGTGAAACCATCTCTCTATCAAGTTATCTATGTGGTTTTCCTCATAAAGGTATTTAAATTCACAACAGAGTGATATTATTTTCTACTTAAACTTTTGGGGTTATTTCACAAATACTTTACAGGGAATATTATTTTTAAATTATTTAGAAGATTTTGAACCTATTCTGTCATATTTTCCCCTAGTTTAACGTATTCTGCGACATCCTATGCTGTTTATCTATGCTCGCCTGTTTGAAAGTCCAGTCCTTTCAGCAACTGCCTGGTACATACCACTGTGTCCATGACTTCATTTCTGTTTCCAGAAAAGAGCAGCCCATGCTGCCAAATCTTGTAATTGTTTATGAGTGACAGTAGCCTGTTTGTAGCTAAAGCCAGCAATGGCACAAGTAGGGCTATTTCTCTTCCAAATTGCAGAAGCTGATATTTTGCTGCAAACAGGACTCCTGATTAGTGCCTGCTGAGGCAGGATCCATGCAGGAAAACTGCCGAGTTCTCTAGAACTCTCCTCAGAGGACAAATGATTCCCAAAGACATGAAGGAGAGCAGCAGAAGAGGCTTAGCCCTCTTTTTGCTTATGATAAGCAACAGAATATTCTTCTGCTCCTCCCTCCTGCAGTGCCAAGAGAACAAGGGAATGAACGCTTTTCTCCAGATGGGAAAAAAAAGCTATTACAGATGCACCTTTAGCCTGAGAAGGGCTGAAGAACTTCAAATAAGAAGGGGCAAAAAAGACCAAAAACTGGCATGCAAAGGAAGGAAGAGAAGCAAAAGGATGCAGACTACATGCATCCAATAGACAAAAAAGGGCATAGAAAAGCAGCTAAGAGCTGTCCCGGCTGGGACAAAAGTCACCTTCAACAATAAATATGGGAGAGCAGGCAAAGTACAGGGTACTAGTCATTGAACACACAGATTGCAGAAATCGAGACAGTAAAACTCGACCTCTCCATAATCCTGCAGTATAATCCCTTCTTAGCAATTCTGTGATTCGGGGGGGTCCCGCTAATACTTTGAAACAATACGCTGCTCGCTTACTCCAAGGCCTGGAGACACGGAGAAA
>VXAU01004456.1:528342-560508 GCA_013399695.1 Formicarius rufipectus
GCCCGCACAGCCCGGCCCGGCCCGGCCCGGCGCACGTGACGCGCCGCCGCCACTCAGCGGCCGGCAGGGAGCGCCGCGCCTTCCGGGCCCGCCGGGAGCGCCGCGGGCACAGCCCCGATCCGGCTCCGCTTCTGACCCCGCTTCTTGCTGGCTCCCTCGCCACCTGCCGCCCCAGAGCCCGTGGGCAGCGCCCACGCAGCGCCCGCGGCCATCGAGGGCACACCTGCCCGCCCCTGCCTGGGTTGCTGGTTGACCGAAGTACTTGGGAAACAACTGCGGTGAACTGAGTTAATCGGTAGGAGGTCTCCTAGTGGAGACCTCTCGCTCTTGCTGGGGCAGCAAGGGAAGGTGCCGTCAGGTGTGACAGGAGGCTGTCGGGGTGTACTGTACATTTCGCATTAAACTATCCCTGACAAAGAGCCCACAAGTCAGGGCACAGAGCCCAGACCTACGGCTCGCTCAGCTCAAGCCCTTGCCCCTGACAAGGCAGTCTTTTTCTCTGTTAATTTTGCAGTATTTGGTACATGGTGGCACTGCATCAACAGAAACAGTGAAGATTTCTTCTCGCAAGGTGGGTCTGGTGCTTGAGCCTTTCGGCTGCCTCGGCAGGGCATGGATCCAGGCAGAAAAAGGGATGCATCTGCTTCTCATCGCCCTATCCACATGGCCAAAGGCTTTTAAAGCTTTTAACCTGTGTTGATACAGTTTTCCTCAGCCTTTTCTTTTAAAATTTCATATGAAACAGAGTCCTGCATCATGAATTCAAACATGCTCTGAAGGTAGGTTTGCTTTTGCTAGCTCTTTCACAGGCACATCTGTCTACAAGTTGAGATGCACTATGCTGTTAACAACCAAAAGATGGGTACTGTATTTGCTCTAAAAATCCCTTCAGTGTCATGTAGTCAGCATTTTTAATCTGTGCTGTGGTCTGGATTAGACTCCACAGGAGAAATGTATATGCTGTAGTCACTTCATGCTAGTAATACCTTCATATCCCTGCGAGTTAGCAGGTTTTATGGGGTTCTGTTCAACCCAAGAACACATGAAGTGCTATAACAGGGCATACCAAATATCCAGCCCAATGGACCAGGCAAGAAATGAAGACTAAGACAAATGCATGGTAATCCTTTGCTGGTTCACCTTCCCAGCCTCCATAGTGCTGCAGCTCAGGAATTTCTGAAGTCAGCTGTGTTGATAAATGTGAATGCCTGTGCTTTGTCATATCCCCTGTTTAAAGAACATGAGGGATTTAATGTCCTATTAGGGAAATGTGAAATAGCACTCTAACTGGTATGTGAACTGTGCCGTGTAACACTAGTCCAGCATGTACAAAGTCACTATGAAGACACGTCATCATCTAATGAGCTGGGACTAACAGCAGTTGGAGAAAAAGAGAAGCTGCACTATATCTTTCTTCTAGCAAAGAGTCTGAAAGAAACAGGGAAAAGACTTAATGTGAAACAAGAAATGAGAGTTGGGTGGTGCTTACGACCTCAGAGATCAGCTCTAGTCCCTCTATTGTAAACCTCCAGTAGCACAGGGATTATAAAAACAGAAAGCAACTCCTGGAGCTTTTTGAAGAGGAAAGAAGTACTAGAGATCCAACTAGAGAGGCCATGAAATACAAGGTTTAATCACAATTGTTTAAGTCACTTGAGCCCATGCCTGCCACAGATTCTGAGTTCTTAGTGTTAGTGCTTGTAAAGGGTGGAGTTGCCTGAAAACTTACAAGGGAAAAAGAAGTTCTCCTTGATAGAAAGACGTCCTGAAAAGACAGATCAGTTCCCTGTTCCAGTTAGTCATGTGTTCCCAGGAGCACTTCTGGATATGTGTACAGACTGGGGANTTTTGAGACACCTGTGAAACCATCTCTCTATCAAGTTATCTATGTGGTTTTCCTCATAAAGGTATTTAAATTCACAACAGAGTGATATTATTTTCTACTTAAACTTTTGGGGTTATTTCACAAATACTTTACAGGGAATATTATTTTTAAATTATTTAGAAGATTTTGAACCTATTCTGTCATATTTTCCCCTAGTTTAACGTATTCTGCGACATCCTATGCTGTTTATCTATGCTCGCCTGTTTGAAAGTCCAGTCCTTTCAGCAACTGCCTGGTACATACCACTGTGTCCATGACTTCATTTCTGTTTCCAGAAAAGAGCAGCCCATGCTGCCAAATCTTGTAATTGTTTATGAGTGACAGTAGCCTGTTTGTAGCTAAAGCCAGCAATGGCACAAGTAGGGCTATTTCTCTTCCAAATTGCAGAAGCTGATATTTTGCTGCAAACAGGACTCCTGATTAGTGCCTGCTGAGGCAGGATCCATGCAGGAAAACTGCCGAGTTCTCTAGAACTCTCCTCAGAGGACAAATGATTCCCAAAGACATGAAGGAGAGCAGCAGAAG
The DNA here is from genome assembly GCA_013399695.1 of Formicarius rufipectus. Taxonomy (NCBI): domain Eukaryota; kingdom Metazoa; phylum Chordata; class Aves; order Passeriformes; family Formicariidae; genus Formicarius; species Formicarius rufipectus. Next base: position 530,753 of record VXAU01004456.1, read on the forward strand.
AGGCTTAGCCCTCTTTTTGCTTATGATAAGCAACAGAATATTCTTCTGCTCCTCCCTCCTGCAGTGCCAAGAGAACAAGGGAATGAACGCTTTTCTCCAGATGGGAAAAAAAAGCTATTACAGATGCACCTTTAGCCTGAGAAGGGCTGAAGAACTTCAAATAAGAAGGGGCAAAAAAGACCAAAAACTGGCATGCAAAGGAAGGAAGAGAAGCAAAAGGATGCAGACTACATGCATCCAATAGACAAAAAAGGGCATAGAAAAGCAGCTAAGAGCTGTCCCGGCTGGGACAAAAGTCACCTTCAACAATAAATATGGGAGAGCAGGCAAAGTACAGGGTACTAGTCATTGAACACACAGATTGCAGAAATCGAGACAGTAAAACTCGACCTCTCCATAATCCTGCAGTATAATCCCTTCTTAGCAATTCTGTGATTCGGGGGGGTCCCGCTAATACTTTGAAACAATACGCTGCTCGCTTACTCCAAGGCCTGGAGACACGGAGAAAAAAGGTTCCCACGCACTCTTCCCCTGTGTGGCCTCCAGCGATGGGCTTTGTAGGGGACTCTCCTGCTCCGGGGCTCCTGCTTCTCCTCGGAGCTCCCGAAGGGACCCGGCAGCGACGCCCGGCATTCCCACGCTGTCCGACCCACCCGGGCTCGGCACTGACCCCGGCTCGGCACTGACCCCGGCCCGCCAAGGAAAACCTGTGCTGGGGCAAGTTACCTGAGCCCAAGGTGGCCGTTCCCGCCGCTCACGGGGCTCCCCTGGGCATACTTTGCTCCGGGTCCCGGGGAGCGGCGGCCGCCGGGGCCGAAAACAGCAGCAGCAGTTTCCCTGCTCGCTCGCCCCCCCTTCCCCCGCCATCCCGCTGCGCAAAGGACGGGATCCTCCGGCAGCAAACAAAGGGCGCAGCACTGGGAAAACTGCACCGGGAACGGCCCGTTAAGCCACGGCCGCCTCGCCCCGCCACCGAACCGCGGGGAAATGCGCTCCGCCCGCCTCCCGCCCGGCTGCAAGGGGACCGCAGAGACAGGGGCCGTCTGTCATGAGGCGCGCTGGGCACGGCGGCGCGGGAGCTGCGCGGGTACCTTGGATGCCGGTCTGATGGGACATGTCGCACCGCCGCGCCCGGGACGCCGCCGCCCCCGGCTCTGCCCGCACAGCCCGGCCCGGCCCGGCCCGGCGCACGTGACGCGCCGCCGCCACTCAGCGGCCGGCAGGGAGCGCCGCGCCTTCCGGGCCCGCCGGGAGCGCCGCGGGCACAGCCCCGATCCGGCTCCGCTTCTGACCCCGCTTCTTGCTGGCTCCCTCGCCACCTGCCGCCCCAGAGCCCGTGGGCAGCGCCCACGCAGCGCCCGCGGCCATCGAGGGCACACCTGCCCGCCCCTGCCTGGGTTGCTGGTTGACCGAAGTACTTGGGAAACAACTGCGGTGAACTGAGTTAATCGGTAGGAGGTCTCCTAGTGGAGACCTCTCGCTCTTGCTGGGGCAGCAAGGGAAGGTGCCGTCAGGTGTGACAGGAGGCTGTCGGGGTGTACTGTACATTTCGCATTAAACTATCCCTGACAAAGAGCCCACAAGTCAGGGCACAGAGCCCAGACCTACGGCTCGCTCAGCTCAAGCCCTTGCCCCTGACAAGGCAGTCTTTTTCTCTGTTAATTTTGCAGTATTTGGTACATGGTGGCACTGCATCAACAGAAACAGTGAAGATTTCTTCTCGCAAGGTGGGTCTGGTGCTTGAGCCTTTCGGCTGCCTCGGCAGGGCATGGATCCAGGCAGAAAAAGGGATGCATCTGCTTCTCATCGCCCTATCCACATGGCCAAAGGCTTTTAAAGCTTTTAACCTGTGTTGATACAGTTTTCCTCAGCCTTTTCTTTTAAAATTTCATATGAAACAGAGTCCTGCATCATGAATTCAAACATGCTCTGAAGGTAGGTTTGCTTTTGCTAGCTCTTTCACAGGCACATCTGTCTACAAGTTGAGATGCACTATGCTGTTAACAACCAAAAGATGGGTACTGTATTTGCTCTAAAAATCCCTTCAGTGTCATGTAGTCAGCATTTTTAATCTGTGCTGTGGTCTGGATTAGACTCCACAGGAGAAATGTATATGCTGTAGTCACTTCATGCTAGTAATACCTTCATATCCCTGCGAGTTAGCAGGTTTTATGGGGTTCTGTTCAACCCAAGAACACATGAAGTGCTATAACAGGGCATACCAAATATCCAGCCCAATGGACCAGGCAAGAAATGAAGACTAAGACAAATGCATGGTAATCCTTTGCTGGTTCACCTTCCCAGCCTCCATAGTGCTGCAGCTCAGGAATTTCTGAAGTCCGCTGTGTTGATAAATGTGAATGCCTGTGCTTTGTCATATCCCCTGTTTAAAGAACATGAGGGATTTAATGTCCTATTAGGGAAATGTGAAATAGCACTCTAACTGGTATGTGAACTGTGCCGTGTAACACTAGTCCAGCATGTACAAAGTCACTATGAAGACACGTCATCATCTAATGAGCTGGGACTAACAGCAGTTGGAGAAAAAGAGAAGCTGCACTATATCTTTCTTCTAGCAAAGAGTCTGAAAGAAACAGGGAAAAGACTTAATGTGAAACAAGAAATGAGAGTTGGGTGGTGCTTACGACCTCAGAGATCAGCTCTAGTCCCTCTATTGTAAACCTCCAGTAGCACAGGGATTATAAAAACAGAAAGCAACTCCTGGAGCTTTTTGAAGAGGAAAGAAGTACTAGAGATCCAACTAGAGAGGCCATGAAATACAAGGTTTAATCACAATTGTTTAAGTCACTTGAGCCCATGCCTGCCACAGATTCTGAGTTCTTAGTGTTAGTGCTTGTAAAGGGTGGAGTTGCCTGAAAACTTACAAGGGAAAAAGAAGTTCTCCTTGATAGAAAGACGTCCTGAAAAGACAGATCAGTTCCCTGTTCCAGTTAGTCATGTGTTCCCAGGAGCACTTCTGGATATGTGTACAGACTGGGGAATGAGATGATGGAAAGCAGTACCATGGAAAGGGACTGGTCCTGGTTGATAGCCAGTTGAATATGAGTCAGCAGTGCCTTGGCAGCTATGAGGGCCAACTGTGTCCTGGGGGGCATCCGGCAAAGCATCTCCAGCTGGTTGAGGGAGGGGATTGTCCCACTTTGCAGCGGCCTCACCTTGAATATTGCGTGCAGTTTTGGGCACTGCAATATAAGAAAGATATTAAGCTATTAAAGAGTGTCCAAAGGAGGACAATGAAGATGTTGAAGGGCCTTTAGGGGAAGCCATATGAGGAGCTGCTGAAATCACTTGGTCCATTTAGCCTGGAGGAGATTGAAGGGAGACTTCATTGCGTTACAACTTCCTTGTGAGGGGAAGAGGAGGGACAGGCACTGATCTCTTTTCTCTAGTGACCAGTTACAGGACCCAAGGGAATGACCTGAAGTTGTGTCAGGGGAGGTTTAAGTTGAATATTAGGAAAAGGTTCTTCACCCAGAGAGTGTTTGGGAACTGGAACAGGCTCGCCCTCAATGGTCCTTGTGGGTCCCTTCCAACTTCTGTGATTGTATTGTCACAATGTGGCAACAAGGATGTGTAGTTAAGACTCTGTTTTTTCAATGGAAATCCATGCTTAGACTGGAAATATCAGAGTGGTATAAGAGTATATCTATCACCATATTCAGATAACCTTGATTATCACTATATGACAATTCCCACCAATCTGAAGAAAGTGCAGAAGTGGGATCTTAACATTAGTTTTATATGAAATAAGGCTGGTACACACTTGATTTTGTAGAACCTTTTTGGCAAAAAGAGAAACTGAAAGTCTAAAGTATTTTCATTAAAATTTTATTGTCACAAATATTTTCCTATAACACAGTGTTTGATGTTTGAGAGAGACATGTTGCATGGAAACCATCAAAAGTAAGGATTTTATGTCTAAAGAAGATTCCTAAACTTCTGAATCTTAGTGTCCTTCATAATCTTACTAAAATGTTTTTCATCATTAAACTCCTATCCAAATCATAAAACGTGTCAGGATAAAAGTAGGGAAGTTTATATGTTACCATATGTATTAAGTAACTATTTTCTTTTTATTGGTTGTATTTTCTTCACTGCATTGACTTTTTTCCCAGTAAACAGAAGATTTTTGTATCTGTTTAAGGCTTTGATTGTTTTTAGAGCCAACATACTCTCATACAAACATACAAGCAGTTTCACAGATTTTAATAACATTTTTTAAACTGAATAATAAATGATATTTTAAAAAAGGTAATACTTTTAATAGACTTTGATGCAGCATTTTCTGTGTCACTTCTGGGTCTTGTTTTCAGTGTCTGTATTGTCTTCCCCTACGTATTTACTTCTTCATTGATTTAACAATGCTCTATTCATTTATGCTAGTTTATTAAATGCTGTGGTTATAATCTCTGTGGAATAATCAGCTCATTCTGTTCATAGTTGCCTAACAATATGCGAGTATTTTCTTCTGTTGCAATGTTGCCAGGAAGTCCTATTCCATGTTTGGTTGTAATTGTCCACCTGACAAAGAAATTGCATGTATTCTTTTTACATACAGTTTCTATTACTCCGTTCCTTACCTATCTGGAGGTAACACTGTTGCGGTCCGGTCAGAGAGGGAGCTGCAACGTGGTTCTTTAAATGGGTACTCGAAGCCCAGAGTAAGATACACAAATACCAGATATTGGGGTTCAAACAGAAAATTCGCTTTATTTTAACAATAAACACAAGCAAAGAGGAAAAGCGGGGCGGGAGGGAGAGGTAGGGAAAAGCGAAAGACTACGTAAAAACCACGGGAAAAGTTATCACCAACAGTGAGAAGGCGCTTGCAGGCTGAAGACGCAGGGCAGGCAGGCAGGACGTTTCCTCAGTGGCGGCAGGAGAAGGGTCATCAAAGAAGGGCAGGGACCGAAAGCAGGCAGGAGAGGGCAGCAGAAGCGGCAGCCGAAGAGTCGAGGAGCGGGACCAATAGCCAGGACACGGGGCAGCTCTGGGCATTGCCTTAAATACCCTTGCTGCCCGAGCAAAGTTTCCCGTGGCCTCGATTGTTCGGTCTGCCGGTATTTGCCCTATTTGGTGAGCTGGGTTGTCCCGCCGAGGAGGGAGCATGTGACAGGTTTCGCGCGCTCTTCGCTGTCAGTCCCTCTTCGGGGGTCTCTCCAGACTCCTACACGTGGCTCATCTTGCTCCCAAAATGTCCCCTGAGTCGGTGCAGGTGGTTTCGCAGAAAGCTAAGCTCTGCTCAGCGTAGTGCAAAGAGTTCTGCGCAGGCCAAGTTTTCCTCCTCGTTTGCGGGGCCATCGGACCTCAGGGGTTTCCAGGAGGTCTCCTGGAGCTCCGCAAGGAGTTTAGCTCGCGCTTGCGGTCAGCTCAGCTTGTTCCAAGTAGCTGAGCTCCGGGCAAACACTCTGGCTACTGTGAGGTTACGCAGTTGAAAGCAAACTAAGTGGCCTATTAGCACCTAATAGATTTATCACACCGGATTGATGGAGAAGCAAACTGGCTAATTAGAAACCGACTAATTATCTCATTGGAGCCAAATAAGTCTGTTACAAACACTTAAAACGTTAATTTCCAACAGCAGAAGGTGAAAACCCTTTATTTTATTTTATTTTTTTTTTCCTGGGCAATATTATAATTTCATTTTCTTGCCGTGGAGCTCTATTGCCTGTAGATGTCTATCCTGACGTTCTTCAGAACTTCAACTTACTTTATCTTTTCCCCCATCAGAACATTCTTCAAAAATAACCATATTTTAAGATACTTTAAGTATTAGAGAGTCCATCAGCAATATGGATTTCATATAGAGTAAAAATTAGTATTGAACTACTTTCTTCAGAAATATGCTAAAACCACTTCTTTAACTGTTTGCTTCTAGTAATCTCCATTCCAATGCGCTCATGGGTAGCTAAACAAATTAGAAATCATACCACTCCTAGAGTCAATTTTACTTACAGCTTTGAGAACGTGTGAAAGGTCTTCTTAGTAAGTGGACTTTGATTTCTGAGCATGCCAATATTATCTTTTTGTAAGCCTCAGTATATGTAGGTCTAATCCACCAACACTCTATGTTCAAATCAAATAAAAAGGTATTACTCTGTGATGACCAGAGCTAATGGATAGTCTGCTATTATGAATTACTACTGTAAGAACTCATTGCTCTCTTGTCATTAGAGCAATTGGTTTTCAGTGCAGTGTGGACAGCTCTCACATCAGTAAGTCTTTATAGCAGTATGAATATATCTTCATTTTTTTTATGCTCTGAGGCATTTCTGTTCATTTCTCATAAATGAGCAAATAGACCATCTAACTCGTCTCTTAATATCCACAATCTTTTCTGTCTGTCTGCTTAAACAGCTGACACAGTAGGTGATTTCTGTGGGTGGCCAGGAACATGCTAGATAGACAACTATTTTAAATTGAATTACAATATAGTAGGTAGCCAACACTGAAGTACTGGGGTTCTCCTAGCCACTGCTATAGCTGAAAGCAGATACACAGCAATAGGTATCCTAAAAGTTGTAGACAATTGATTTTTGTCATGTTTTGGTATGCTTTGATAATAAGATGTAAATGTCCTGTGAAATAAACTGAACGAAGCACTATTGGTAGGACTTTTCATGTTTCTTACGTACTTCTGTTCTGTTAAATACTTTCAGACATTATTAAGAAGTTGATTCTGAACCTTTTTTCTTTAATAACTTTGTCCATTTCTAGTCCTTATGCTGATCTGGTAAACCTGTAAATAGACATTAGACGTGGCAACTCTGCATTCTCTATACACATCATAATAGACAATATCATGGTCAAAATGTTTGATCCTCTCAGTGATTTTTAGATGACAAAATTTCTCAAATGTTGCTAGTTCTTTCATATACTTTCCCTAGTAACAGTGATTAACTAACATGTAAATACCACTGCAAAAACACTGTGCAAAATGATTTGTGATCCAGTCATCCTTTCAGCCACTCTTCTGATTTTCTTTTCTGCCTTCATGGTCCATGATTTAAATGCATTTCTGAAGTGCCTTAAACAGTAAGACTGGTATCTCTGCAGTTCTCTATTCTGACTTTTTTCTCCAGTGGGAAAAACTGTTTTCTTAAAACAATTACTTAAAAACAATTACTTAAAACCTATGTTTACTTCCTAGTTATTGATGACATGTTCCAAGAAGATTCCTGGTGCGTAAAACACCCAACAGCTTTTTAGGAATCTTTGTACATGATGTTCAAAGTGATTCTTGGGTCAAAGAAAGGAAGAAAAACTTTGTTAAAGACCCTCAGGCCTTTGGAAGAGATTTTTAAGTCAGAGTTAAAATTTTAAGTTATCAGGACCAAGGTAGTGCATTTTTACCTTCTTCCTAGACCATCTAATGTCTAACTATTGTAAAGACCTACATCAAAGCAAAGAACTACCCAGGCATTTTACTTATATGCAAGACTCCAAAATAATTCACCACCAAATTTTTTGCAAACCTTTTGGTTCTTAATACCTTGGAGTCGTGTAAAGAGAACATGTATTTTCCAAGAAACTTCTTTTTATTTAGTGAGAAAGTAGGTTTTTTGGCAAAAGTTTCACAGGAGTAACATACAACCAAGAAGCAGCATTTCACTAAGGCACCCAGCAAACACCAACCCACAACTTAGTGCAATACAAGCCATTGGTTTTAAGTTACCCACAAGAGATTGTTGTTGTTGGCTGGACTTCGTGAACGAAGATCTTGGGATAAGCCTGCGCAATGGATTTTTTAGGTGAGGCACAGTGTGTGCGGAACTGGCCCCACCCCCTTTACTCCTGAGGTTCATCTTGCCACGGCCGAGCACGCTGGGACGGTGACAGCGAGTTCCTCCAGGATTCGAACCGGCGTCCTCAGAGGAGGAGCCGGCTCCACAGGCGGGGGCCTACATCACTCGGCCAACGCCCGCCGCCTCCCACAAGAGATTAAGAAAAGAGTAAATGAAGAAAAGACATTAAGAAAGGAGTAAAGAAAGAGGTTGGAATAGGAGAACTGAATAACTACCACCAAAAAATCCTGGAACTCTGAGGCTGCCATGGCAATGGTAGGTCCCATGACAAAAGGCAAGATGGAGCCCCTGCGGGCTTCTGTATTTATGTGCTTTGGCTACCAGGGGCACCCCACCCACCTGGAGATCTGGTTCACTGACCACTCAGTGCCCTCCTATCCAGAGTGAGGGATGGCTCTGGAGGGTGGTGTGAGCAGGGTACCAGGCAGGCCTTTTTGGATTGACAGGACAGACCCATGGCTCCCATGCGCTCAGCTGTGGCTGCCATAGGGCTGCAGGCCTAGCCCTTCTCCCCCACACGCAGTTTGTTCTGACACAGAAAATAAAGCAGTGAGATTCAAATCCAGTCTCTCACAATCATACATACCAAGGTTTTAAATTTGACTGGAATGTAGGGGAAGACTACACAGAAAACAGGAGCAGGACATGATGTACTCCAGTGGGGGAAGTGGCTAGAGGTTTGTATCAAGGTATATTACATTGCTGTAGCTCAGATTTAAGATGATAACAAAGCAGTAACTGAAGCCTTATTACTATTTTCATTCAACAGGAATGAAAGCAGTTTTCTTGCCACCAAAAAGAAGCTTCACTTAAATGACACATGTTAAAAATGGAGACCTTATTTTGGAAAAATCTCCAAGGCAAACATGAGGTCCTGTTTGCATTTATGTAACACTTTTCTCTGAATCTCAAGCTAGAAAAATGTCACCGATATCCATTTATTTTTTAAGAGCCTGGTTATGTTTGATGTCTTTCAGCAGCCTCTTCTTCCATTCCATTGGATTTGCTAGCTATTTCTCGATGACAAAGAAAATGTGCTTGGGACTGTTTCAGTTCCATTTGGATGATCATACTGACAGCCCAGCACATGGTTGTGAGAAATGTTCACACTTATCACTAAAATTTGGAGGGGACAAAGTCTTCGAAGCAAAACTAAACCTTTATTTAACCAATTTGGCCAAACTAAGTGTGTCTCTCTGGCCCAAGAGACAGACACCCAACAAACAACAAGAAAACAGAACTTTCTAAACTCTCCCCTGACCGGGTTTGGGGTGGGTGGTGTCCCTGCTTCCAGTCCTATTAGCTAGTACTAGGAAGCTTACAATCTGGCCTGACCCCCCCCCCGCCCCCTTCCAAAGCTGCAAAAAACAACTTGGAACTGCCTTTTGTAAGTCCAACTCTTAGAACTTAACTACTCCTTCTATGCAATTCCTTTGGCTTCAGCGAAACTCCAATTCTATTTCTAACACGGTGACTGTAGAAGGACCCTTTTAAGAAAGCTTGTGAGTCTTGGCAGAGAGCCACCAAACACAATGCTGTCTAGATTTAGTGTAGATCTTATCTGTCAAAATTGTTAATTACCTCCTGCTTGTCCAGCCAGCAGTCACATCTAAAGGCAGAGCAGTATTTGAAGTTTGCCTGGACTAATGAGCTGGTAGGTAGCTTTGGGTACTGTGGAAAGTAGTAATTTTCTCAAAGATTTCACAGAATCAACCAGGCTGAGATTATCAAGTCCAACTTTTGACCTAAACACCACCTTGCCTACTAGAACATGGCACTAAATGCTGCATCCAGTCTCCTCTTTCATCACTCAAAAATTCCTGTTATTACAAATATTTAAAAAAACAATACCAAAACAGATACAATGATTAGGTGAAAATGCCTATTAGAAAAATTAGAGATTTTACTTCTGTTTTTGTCTAATATTACATGGAGGATATCATGACCCTACTGAAATCATTAAGAATTCTCACTGCTGCAGACAGGACTACTAGTAGAGAGTATGTGAACTTCTTTTAATGGCAGATGATCTAGGAGGATAAACTGGTGTAGCACTAGCATGGATCCAGTAATTTTCCTGGTGAACTCAAAGGAAAGATACCGGGCAACATTCCTTTCATATCCATTTCCACTTTCTTTTAATATTTACTTTAAATGCGTGCATTAAGTCATCGTAAAATAGTATCAGCTCAAATACCAGCACTATGCTGATTGTGTCTAATTGTTTACCTTGTTTTCCATTACTACAGATGGTAGTTCCTCTGTTGATGAGGCACAGTTAGTACAAACTAATTCCAGATGAAGTAAATGCAATTCTGGCCAAGGCATTGTTTGCACTTTGTGTTGAAGACACAAAGTCCTAAGTTACTTCCTTTATTAATCACAGAGTAATCACAGAGCCTTTGGGCCTGCTGAAACTGTTTACCTTGTAGCCTGAGAGTACCAATATTTCAAAATTTTGGTCTTTTGTTATATATTTTCTTTGATATTTTGCTTATCCTTTCTGAGATCCTAGGTTTCTGCCTGCTTCTCCATGGCATGTATGGCTGTGATCTAAGAGATCATAGAATATTTTGGGTTGGGAGGTACCTTTAAGGTCATCTAGTCCAACCTCCTGCAATGAGCAGACACCTGCAATTAGATCAGGTTTCTCAGAGCCCCATCCAGCCACCTGACCTTGAGCATTGACAGGGATGGGGAATGTACCACCTCTCTGGATAACCTGTTCCAGTGTTTCACCACCATCATTGTAAAAAATGTTTTTCTTGTATCTAGTCTGAACCTAACCTCTTTTAGTTTAAAATCATTACCCCATTTCCTATCACTACAGATCTAAAAAGACTGTTCTCATCTTTCTTATAAGCACCCTTTCAGTATTGAAAGGCTGCAAGGAGCAGTCTTCTCCACAACCCTAACTCTCTTAGTCTTTCCTCATATATATTCTATCCTTCTGTTTACTTTCATGGCCCTCCTCTGAGCTTCCTTTAACGGTTCCATGTCTTTTCCTGAAGACTCCAGAGATGGATGCAGTGTTTCCAGTGGAATCTCACCAGAGCTGAGTAGAGGGGTAGAATCATCTCCCTCGACCTGCTGGCCATGCTTCTTTTTATGTAACCCAGACTACAGTTTCCTTCCTGGACAGCATATATTGCTGTTTCATGACCAGTTTTTTCATCCACCAGTACCCTCAAGTGCTTCTCAGCAGGGCTGCTCTCAATCTGCTCATAGCCCAACTTGGATTGATACCAGAGATTGCCCTGACCCAGGTGAAGCACTTTTCACTTGATGTTGTTGAACTTCATGACTTTGACATGGGCTCACTTCTTGAGTTTATCCAAGTCCCTCTGGATGTCATCTCAAGCAAGTCAGCCTCACCACTTAGATTGGTGTTGTTTGCAAACTTGCTTGAAAGGTGCACTTGATCTCACTTTCTGGGTCCCTGATGAAGAATTAAATATTACTGGTTTTGATACAGACCCCTGAGGAACACCACTCATCACTGATCTCCATCCTGAGAGACAATGACCATACTGTCTAGATGCAAGTATCCAGCCAATTCTTTATCCACTAAGTACTAGGTTACTTCTAGTGGCCTCTTGTATGCTTCTTATTGCTGCTTTACGGTATTACTCAAATTTCCAAAGAAGTTAAGAAAATAAAAAAAATCAACTGCTGTTAGATAATTCCACTTTTTGATCTATGCATCATGAGGACAGCTAAGACCTTCTGAGAGATGTCTGAGGGTGAAGGAATGGGAAGACCTGGGGTAAAGAGTTCCTCCTACTCAAGGGGTCCTACTTGCTGCAGAGTTCAGTCAGACAGGCTTTTCTCCTGAGTCACTCACAAGTGACACCCAGGTTCTACTCATAAATTACTATTTAATAATAGTATCATGAAAACATACAGAATTTTACCCCAAAAGGGCTCCATAAAGCCAGTTAGGGATTTTATTAATAATTGTTTGTGGAAAGCATTCTGAGACGTGGCAGAATAAAACTCTGACACAGATCCTTACTCTGCAGTGCTTACTGTTTAAATAGAGAGAAATATGAAAGATAGTTAGGAGAAAGTCTTGTAGAGAAACCTGCGCAGTTGCATTTTTCCCTTCTAGCATTTAAGATTGCTCTGTTAGTGCTCCGCTTCTTGCACTTACTTCCCAGAAGAATAAGACCATCACAGATATATTCTATGTTTCAGCATAGGCCGAAGGACTCCAGTACTTCATTTTAGTTCCAAAAGTTTCCACAGTGCATTCACTGCTCTGACAAATGGAAGGAAAGTCAATAAACAAGCAAAGGAAATTTTGACTGCACTGTACCTCCTTACTTGTTCTCTTGGGCATTTATTTAAAGTGTCTGTCCATTTTCGATAGATTTCCAGCTGCAAAATAAATTATGACATTTATCATTGTAAGTTTGGGGGGGGGTTTTTGCATAACTATGCTTTTTCACAGTGCATTAGAGTGAGATAAAAATAACAGACACTTGCCACAGGCTATTCTTTGGCCATTGAAAAAATGTCTATTTGCATAATAGATACTGTATATCCCTATAAATGAAGAAAAGAATCTTTAAGGGAAGGTCACAAAACTTGGTCTTCTCATCACTTGTTCAAAATTAAAAATTGGACAGCAAAAACTCAACTCTCCAGGCATAGCAGTATATATGATTCTCTTATGAATAATCTTCAGACTATGATTAGCTTTCTCATGTTTAATATTGGTACATTTGATTAATTTCAGTGAGATTAGAGTTCTGATTCACCAAGTACTATCATTTGGACAGTCACATTGAAGTTGTTAGCAAACGTAGGTCACTTGTGTTCCTGGAGTTTGATCCAATCCTTGAACAAGCCATTCTTTGCACAAGACACCTGCATGTGCCTGCTTCACAATGTCAGGTTTTCTCTTCACTTGTTTTAGTGCAATTTCTAGTTTGCGGTAGCCTCTGTCGAGACCCTCGGCTCAGCAGACAGTGCCTCATAGTATTCCCTGCCCTGGCTGCATTTCAATCAGTTGTATATGACAGTGCATGATCAGATCTCAGAATTCTTTTATTGTAATAGACTACATACTCCAATATCAAGTATGTAGAGATTTGAAAATAATTTGTTTGAGTTACCACACTATGCTTGAGCTTAAGAACATACTTTTGCCAAGATGCAAAAAGTACTTCTGTCAAAATGCAATATTTTTATTCATGTCACATCTATTTTTGTTCTAAAAGAAATAGGACCAAGACATGGTGAATTAATCTGACAACACAATAAGGCCTTCAGACTTTTTTTTTTTTTTTCACATAGGCAATGTATTGTTATACTGTAGTTATACAAAGTAGTGTTGTTTATTGCACTTTGGAAGGACATCATGAGATACAGTGTGTTGAAAACGTGACCCTTTTTTTTGTCCTGTGTTTTTTCATAAAGTTAAGAAATTACCCCTCATTATTTTTAATCTAATTTTTCTTTAGTATTGAATAAACATCCAAGTGTTTAGTAGTGAATAAAACTCCAGACTGAACAACTCTAGCTCTCTCAGCCTGTCTCCATAGGAGAGGTGTTCCAGCCCTCTCGTTATCTTCCTGGCCTTCCTCTGGTCTCATTCCAATAGGTCCATGTCCTTCTTATGTTGTGAGCCTTAGGGCTGGACACAGTACTCCAGTGGGGGGTGGTCTCATGATAGTGGAGTAGAGGAGGGGAATCACCACACTTGACTTGCTGGCCATTCTACTTTTGATGCAGCCCAGGACGCATTTGGCCTTATTGACTCTGAGTGTGCATGTTCAGGTCATGTTGAGCTTCTTGCCCACCGGCACCTGTAAGTCCTTCGTCCTAAGACTCTTCTCAGTTCATTCTCTGCCCAGCCTGTCCCCATTTTTGGATTGCTCTGACCCAGGTTGTTGAACTTCATGAGGTTTGCACAGGCCCATCTTGCCTGTTCAGGTCCCTCTGGATGGCATCTCTTCCCTCCAGCATGTCAACCACAACAGACAGGTTGGTGTCATTGGCAAACTTGCTGAGGGTGCACTCGATGCCGTGTCGCCAACAAAGATGTTAAACAGTGCCTGTTCCAGGACCATCCATAGAGGGGTTCCTCATCACTTGGACTTCAAACCATTGACCGCACGATTTTGGGTGCCGCCATCCAGTGAATTCCTTATCCACTGAGTCACCAATCTATCAAGAGTTCAGCAACATTAGAGCATATCTTCTTCTCTGAAAGACCTTCTGTTGCCATTTATTTTTCTGATCTTTTGTCTTCCAGCTCAGTTCTAATTTTCTGAAGTCTTCTTTTACCATTGCAACCAACTTGGACAGTGTGGTTAAGCAGTATCTGTAGAAGATTGAACTCAGATTCCACTTTTTCTTAATTTGTGTTTTCTCTAATTCTGTACATGGAACTATCAAAGTAGCTGCAAGCTGTTATTCCTTTTTTTTATTATTTTATTTTATTTTTTTGTGCCTAGTGCTGAAGTCATATGTAGTTGTACTAGCTGAAAGGATCCATATGGACAGTAGATGCACTTAAAAGGTATTTAATTAGCTGTGTAAATTCACCTCACTTGAAGTGCTTCTTTAGTGATTTCATCTAAGTTAGGTGTGTATTGCCTGTCTTTTTGACATCAATATGAATTATTTGAAGTAGAATCATGCTTACTTGAAGTAAAGTTGGATGAACAGAAGTACTTGACATTCAAGTGTAAGGTTTATCATTGGACTTTCACCTTCAAAACTGTCAGTATATCTTCTTTAACCTTGGAAATTCTTGTATTATTTGACTCTAGGACTGAAGTTCTGTTTGTCAGTATGTAAAAGGTCATGTAAAGTTCTGGTTCTCCTACTGCTTTTTTTGTTCCAAATTCTACTAGTATTGCAAAATTAGATATATGTACTAAATTCTGCTCAAAATTTTATTTTTGTGATTTAACTTATCAACAATGATACAATCATCCCCTAACTTCCTCTTGATAAACTAAAACTTGTTTGACGAGAACCAAAAAGTGCATATATATCATTCATATGCCAAGATTTCACTAACATTTTTATCTAGAAAATAATTTATATTTATTAAAATCCATATCCAAGCACTTTTTTCACTTTTTTTTTTTTTGCCTTAATGTGTGTGTACATGTGTGTGTTTGTTCTTCTTCATTTTACTTGTTACAACATTACCTATGTTCTAGTTCTATGAAATTTTCTCATCAGTTCAGCAGTTGTTAGGAAACAAACAATGATTAACATTACTATCATGTCTTTCATTTATTTTTTCTAATAACTCTCCAACCTCATTTAAAAAAAATGTTTAGTTGCTGCTGTTTACTATCTTTTCATATTATTGATTAAATGGAAATTATTTAATGTTACATAATGTGTAAAACACTATTACTGCTTATGTTTTCCAAATATGCAATAGAAACATTTCTGTTCCACATTCTTTCATACAATTCTATTTTTCACATTTACTAGTAAAACAGTAGTATATTTTCTTTTGTCTAACTTCTTAAATTTCAGTTATACACTAACTGTCACCATTTGGTTCCCTCCTTCCTCTCCCCCCAGTTTAGTGTGCTGCTTTCTCTTCTTTTAGATGGCAAGAAGTGAGTTGGAGATGCAGATAAAGAATAGGTCTGAAGTAGAATAGCTGAGATGGGTTGCTATAACCATGACTGAGAAATTTCAAAGGAGGAAGTCTTTAGTTCCAAGGATGTTTTTGCAAGTGTACTGGATTTGACCCAGAAGTAAGTTGACTTTCCTCACAGCAACAAAATTGTGCTGTATATGTTTTGGGTTTGTGGCTAAAACAGGGTTGAAAACTTGCTAGTGTTTAGACTATTGCTCAGCAGTTCTTGCACAAGATCAGAGCTCTCTTTCCCACTCTGTCCACACTCCCATACCAGCAAGTAGGCAAGAATTTGGGAGAGAAAAGAGCTGGGACAGCTGACCCCATATAATATATAATGTCATGCCCACCAATAAAACTGAGTAGAGGAAAAGGGTGAGATAGGAGTTGGTTGTTTATCAGAGACTGATGGTCTGTCTGCTTGTGGGCCTTGGTGGGTGATTGCCTCTAGCATATATATTTTTTTTTAATCCTTACTTATTACACTTTATAATTCTATTTTTTTTAATGTTTTCTTCACTTATTAAGCCATCTTTCTCTTACTCACTGGTTTTCTCTCTTTTTCTCCTATTTTCCCTGCTGTCCTACTAGGGGAGGGAGCAGGGGGAAGTGAGCTAGCAGCTGTGTGGGTGCTTACCTGCTGGATGTGGTCAAAACACAAGAGCAGGATGGAAAAAAAAATAAATTAGGAGCACAATCGCCGAGTAACGGGCTTTTGAGGTTTGAGGGAATGAGGCACTTTTTCCAAGCAGCAAAGCAGGGAAAAGGCAATTGTGCAACCACAGATGAAAGGAGTGGGAGGACAGGCTGAGAGAGCTGGGACTGTTTAACCTTGAGAAGAGGAGGCTCAAGGGAGAGTCTCTTATCAATGTGTCTAAAGGCCTGATAGGAGGAGTAAAGATGAAGCTAGACTCTTCTCAGTGCTGTCTGGTGAAAGGACAAGAGGGCATAAGCACTGAAATACAGGAAGTTCCATGTAATTTATGAAAAAACCTTTTTACTGCGAAGATGATTGATCATTGGAAGAGGTTGCCCAGAGCCTCCAACCTTGATTACCCTTGGATACCCAACATGACAGAACCATGCTCTGAGCAAAAAGCTGGAGTAAAAGATCTTCAGATCCCTTCCAGCCTCAGCTATGTTGCAGTTCTGTGAAATTTTATGGGTGTTAAGTGATGCACAGTTTTGTGGGTCAAGCAGCCAAGAACATAGCACATAGTTAGCATAGACAACATGTGATATCAGAGAGCTTTCTCAGATAAAGCTGTAGTATTTTTTTCCAAAGTCCATAGTTACCTTTCAGTCCTGGATGTATAGGATTGCATATTAGTGTTTTTTGGTTGGTTGGTTGGTTGTGTTGTTTTTTTTTTTTTTAATAGAGTGATTACATGAGTCTTTTTAGTTTGGATCTGCAGCTTTCTCATTGACAAAATTAGCACTTTTTCTTGGCATAGGAAAGCAAAGAAACCTGTCTCCTAGTGCAGCATCATTATTTTGGAACATGCTGTAGCTTGGTGCACTAGACAGAGTCAGTGCAAGCAGGATCTTGTAAGAGAACTTTCCAGTTACAGACTAATGTGCAGAAGGCTGATTCATCATATTTGCATGTAAAATGACTCTACAGAAATTGATACTGTAGTATCAATTAGTAATTTCAATCTACGGGTAGTTCAATATCCAGAACTCTGCTGAAAACCAGGTGTAAAATGATAGCCTTTACATAAGTGCTATTTTGTAGTAAGAGTGCTGATAGAATGGGTTCATTCACAAGTATCAAAACTAACATTTCAAGATGACTCGTCCTGTTTCAGCCTTCATTTTAGGTCCAGCTTCCTGGTTTTACTGCTGGCTTTTTCATTTGCTGACAATTTTGTAGGTGAGAGCTTGTTTATATTCTTTTGTTGCTGGCAGTCCTTGTGGGCCTGATTAGTCTTGTCTACTGAGATTATTTGTTAATTGTTGCTCTTCAGGTATGTGACTCATCAACTAAATCTTGATTGCTTGATTAAAGAAAAGAAATAGGAATGTCCAGCTTTTTTATACATATGAGTGAAACATGACATTTATTTTAAAAAATATTATTTTCCTCTAAGACAGCAAATGCAACATGAAATTTGGGGGAAGTATATGGTGCACTTATGATTTTTGTTACTTTAATTGAAAAGTGGATGATTTTCATTTGATTCACTTGGTGACTTCAGAAACTTGCTCACTGATTTACTATCTGAAAAAATGTTCATGGATGCTTTGCAGTTGCAGCATGAGCTTCAGTCTGAGCTGAAGAGAAATTTTTTTAGTGTGTAGGTGCATAAAAAGTGCGATCTCTTTTGTGGTAGGTGCTTCCTCCTCTGTGGATTCTCATTTGCTGAACAGAAGGAGGCAACGTTATGGAAGCGTGGCAGTACACACAGAACTGTTGTGTGAACAAGCAGTGCTACATGCTGTATTTCTGTACTCTCACGTTGTACATGATGGTTTTTCATCTCTGAATATTTGAATTTTCTTTTTACTGTAAAGATAGCTTCGAGTGTGTTAGTGTGAAATACTGATTATTATATCTTTCTGTGTAAAATTGAGGGTCTTACAGGTTTTTTCACCAAGGAAGATAATGTGGTGATTATGTTAGGTACCTTCAATAAATTATGGGGGTTTTTTTACAAAAATACATAAAACTACAGATATACAGACGGGATTCACAAGTCTTCATCTGCTGCTTGTTTTGGTTGTGCTGGTCTTTTGCAGAATGACTCTCCTAAAGACCCTTCTACATTCCTTAGTGGATCTCAGCCGCATTCCTCTCTACCTTGGCCTGAAGGAGCCAGATGTCTGACACTGTATTTCAGATACCCATTTCAGTGGAGTTCCCCATAATATACTGAGGCTGTGTCTAGCAACTTCAAGTTTATCTGTCTTCAGCAGTGAGTGGAACCAGTACATATTGCATTAAGACCCAGTCATAATGCAATGCTAAGAGCATCCTGTAAAGGTTTTCCTTGGATGTCAGCAATACCAGCACACTGACACTAGGGACCACATCCCACATAAAAAGGCTTTGGTTGACAATTCAGCTGAAGTGCAATGTCAACAACTCTGCTGGTCTGCACAGAAGCGCTCCGCCTGACACCGTGACCATACCGACTCTTTGTGCACCCTGGAGGCCTCAGCATAGCCCCCTCCCAAGTAAGCACATTGGGTATGGGCCTCCCAAACATAAAGGTTTTCCTAACTCGTCCTGAGCGATTTGGCTGTTATTGCCAGCCCCGTGCTTTTGCTTTGGGTTAATAGATCTCTAGATTTCACTGCCTATTTCCCGTGTTTGTGATTTTCTGCAGCTAATTTGCTTAGTACCGAAGTCTGACCGATGGGAATTGAGTGATGCTCGGGTTTCGTTCACCTCTCCCGGCTGGATGAGCCCCCGTGGCTCCCAGGTCACCATTTTCCAGGGTGAACGAAGACACCGGCGGGCACAGAGCGCACGTTTCGGGTCCTCGCCGGCAGGCTCCGGGGGCGGGGCGGGCACGGGCGCTGGGGGCGCGGGGTCCCTGCCGCAGCGACTGCAGCACTGCCGGTGCCGCTCCCCGCGCCCTGGAGCGGAGCGGAGCGGAGAGGAGGAGCACAGCCACCGCCACCNGCCCAGCACAGCCCAGCCCAGCGCAGCCGAGCCGCGCCGCAGCAGCGCCGGATCCCCCGTCGCGGTGAGTGCAGCGGGGGCGCGGCGGGGCCCGTGTGCCGGTGCCTCCGTGGGGCAGTGTCCCCGTGGGGCACTGTCTCCGTGGGTTAGTGTCCCCGTGGTTCGGTGTCCCCGAGTGCCGGTCTCCCCGTTGGAAGGGGCGGCCGCGGTGCCGGGGGTGCACCGGGGGCAGGGACAGGGGGGCGCGGGTTAACAGGTTGCGCTGCGCGCGTAGTTGCGCGGCGCTCTCGGCACCCGCGTCGGTGGCGGTGAGCGAGGTAGGAGCAGGATTTTTATTAGCGATATAGCACTGCTGCTACTGTTAATATTGGCTTCTGGTGCTATAAAACGCTTCCTAGGAAGCCGCGTCTTCAGCTGGGGGTCTAATAACTCTCCGGTATTCGGCAGCTGTCAAAAATACCAGGACATTTAGTTGTTTATCTCCAGCCCCACTGAGGCTTTAACATGATTCATAGACATGAGGAAATACCGAAACTTTTCTAATTGATGACAGGAAGAAAAGAAACCAAGGATTAGCTTTGGACATCCATATGGTTTTAAAGGAAGTTTAATCTCCCCAGAGTGATATTTTTCTTCGGCAATGATCTTTGCTTTAAATCAGCTTTTTTCATAAAGTTTTTGAAGGACGAACCTTTCCTTTGACAACTTTTTAACTTCGTAATGTGTTTTGGTTTTTTCTTTTTCATATGTACTTTATGCATGATGGGACCTTATTCCTTTTTATTCCTTTATTATTTACTGAATGCATTGTTTGACTCTGTAGAGAAGTTATTTTATCCTTTTCATTTAATAAGGACAAGATTCCTTGTAATTTTACAAAAATAAATCAGATTATAGAGTTAAATGATTTTGAAGGGACTAACTAAAGTGAGACATTGAATTTCATGCCATTTCTAAGTTTGCAAAGTGATACTTAGAAATTGGAGAAGGAATGAGTAATTGATTGTTTTAGGTCTTCAGTGCAATTTGTGGAGTGTTTGTTTTATTCTTCCTGAAGGGCATATGACATTTGCAAAAATTTGTCACTGTATCCTTGAAGGATTGTGCTGTAATAAATAAACATTGTTTAGATGCAATATTTTTCTCTTCCTACATTCTGTGTCCCTTGAATAACTGTGGTATTCCGCAACACAAAGGCCCTGTATCTTTGTGCACAGAAAGTGATTCAAGAGGATGAAACAACTAATTGGTTGTGAATAAAAGAAAGAGAAATCAAATGACTGACAACTGAAATGTTAATCATGCTCAGTTGCATTTTTCCATAGCAATACTTTATAAGTAGGCATGTTTCAAAACAGAATTTTTGTATTAATACAGAACTGTCTCTGCTCAGGGCACTTTTATTTTTTAGTTTTGAAAATGTGCTTAACTATAGGTATACTGCCTGGGAAGTCAAAAGACTTACACAGACTTGGCTCACCTGCAAGAATTAATTGTAGCATTTCCAATATGTTATTCTTTCATGTGAACTCAAGTTTTTGATGTTTCTGAGGTACGTGCTTTTAAGCTTTCAGTAAAGGACTTCACTGGACTTATGGGCTCATTTCATGCTCCTAGTGTAAGGAGAAGGGTTCAGTTTAGTCTTAATGTGAACCTTTGTGAAATCTATGTTGTATTTTTTGGAATGTGGCTGGAAAGGCACTCTAAGTTTCATGTAACCTACCATGTTATTATATCCATTCCATTCTTTTCATGCTTCATTATGGGCTGCATGAAACCAATAGCATATTTGAGACTAAAAGTCCTGTGCTATAATGTATATATGTTTGTTTGTTGTTTTTACATTAGAATGGGCAGAAATTTCAGTTTTTCTCTGCCTGGATCTAACTTTGAAACACTAAAGTGTTAAAAATGGCTTATGACAAGGTTGCAGTGATTTGATTTTTGTAATGTGCAGGTCTCTCCTAAGCTCTGAGAATTCCTGCTATATATAATATTGTGCATTTGTGTCTTTATATACAGGCAAAAACCTGGTTCTGCAGTATCTGAGGATGGATAAAGACTTCCGCTACTACTTCCAGCACCCGTGGTCTCGCTTAATTGTGGCTTACTTAGTGATCTTCTTTAACTTCTTAATATTTGCTGAGGACCCAGTATCTCACAGTCAGACAGAAGCCAATGTTATTGTTGTTGGTAATTGTTTCTCCTTTGTAACAAATAAATACCCTGAAGGAGGAGGCTGGAGATTTTTGAAGGTGTTTCTGTGGCTGCTTGCCATTCTCACGGGACTGATAGCTGGGAAATTTGTCTTCCATCAGCGCCTGTTTGGTAAGTTACATGATACACTTGCTGACTTCCTGGTAATGACTTTCTGACGTTTTCTTTCAGCTTTCTACTCATAGCAATTTTGTAAGCTTTGCTATTTATCCCTTCTACTGTTTAGAGCTGTATAGAACTCAGTACATCAAAGCTTACATCATTGTGGAAATTAATGCTGTGTCTACTTATGTGAGCATAATTCTCAATGATTTCAGCAGAAAAGGATAAAAATAGTGAAAGCTGGCATGTTTTAAATACTTCAGAGGTCAGTAATTTCCAGTTTTTCTATGTCACAAAAATACTCCATTGCACCTTCAGACTAGTGTTTGAATCTTATTATGTAACTTTCTCAGCAATTTGAAGAAAAGGCATTGTTCCTTAGGGCGACAACACTACATGTCTTGTCAAAAGTCACATAAATGGAAGCAGAGGCTGTTGTTAGTATTAGCAGAGCTGTGCTGAAAAGCTCCCATGTGAAAATGTGAATTCTAGAGAAGCAGGACTTGTCTCTGTCTTAGTAGAAGAGCGAGTCAGTAAACTGGAAAGGCAGGAAATGGAGAAAAACATGACAGTAAATACTTTCTTACACAAGATGTGACTTAAGTGGGGAACATACTGCACGTGGACTGACTGAAAGGAATGGAACATGCCTGGATTAAATTCCGAGACTGATTATTTAGATGTTAAGATATAGAGATACAAAAATATCCGTTATTGTCATAACTTGACACGTAGAGAATGTTGCCTCTGAAGGCTCTAGGCTGTATCAGTGTTTTAAAGATAAGTAGAAATCATGGAAAATGTTTCTTAACTCCTGCCGGTTGCATTGTTCTTTGAAACATCTGATTCTGGGTGTGTCGCTGCCGATCTAGATGGGCAGCTCCCATATTTTTATACTGGTAGGACTGCAGGATGGATGGTAACAGGAACACCTTGAAACACATGAGCAATAGGCCATTTCCTTAGTCTGTCTCTTTCTATTAAGATTGAGAGAGAGACACTGTTGTTTAAATAAATCAAATGTAAAGCTGTTGTATCAAAGAATGAATGAGCAAAGCCACATTAAGAGACTTAATACAAACTTCTCTTGAAGCAGTTATTCTGAAAAATAAATAAGCACCATAATGACTATTTGACTGGTTTTACCATAGTGTAATGGTAAATGTAAAATCTTTCCATAAAGAGGACGTTTTACCTGGAACAGGCACTGTCACAATAATGTTTTCAATTCTGGCTTCCACAACTGAGAAATTATTTTGTTACACAGAAGATTAAGGAAAAGTAATGGAAATCATGATAATATTGGAAAATTTTTTTTAGCCCTATAGTGAGACGATTGAGAGGATAAAGGGAGAATAAGGGGAAGATTAGAGGGTGACTTGCTCAAATTTGATTTGAAGGACAGAACTTTATGTTCACCAAATGTATTGCAAGGTTCGGTGCTTGGAAGTGGCAAATAGCCAGCACCCTTTTATTTTATCTGAAAGGCTAGACACTCAGTGGAACAAGTTGTTATAGGATGTGACTTCATGATGACGTGAATATTTCTTTTTGAGAATACATTCGTCTGACTACAGAGTAATTATCTTTATGTAGGTAGGTTATTATGATAATTCCTTCTGGAGTTTTAAGTGTATTTTATAGATAAGATGTAGCTAAACATTCATTTTAAAGTGGCTTGAATCAGTATTACTGCCAGAAGGCGAAGGTCTTCCCAATGTTGTGTCTGCTGCTTTGTGCAGTTGCTCAGTGAAATGAGATAGGGAACTTACCCACATTAGCAGTACCCATATTTTATTTCTGTAAGCATCACGTCTCTGACCATACTGATGTTTGTGTCAGCACTAAGATGGAGTTAGCACTGAGAAGAAACTAACAGGCAGGAGATTCCTAACTGAAGCAAGTGCTGGCTTACAGATATTTGTGGTTGTGGTCTGGGTAACCGATATAGGTGTAGGTACAAACGGATTTGAGGCTAGTTGCTGCACATTGAGTTTCATGGCAATTTGAGCCAATGTAGGTCCGTCACAGCCCCACCCTCCTAAGCCCAGCCACATTGTTTTGGTGTCTCCTTCGAGCCAGTGCTACTGTTAATGTGACAGAGCAGCAAGCTGGCTCAGGCAGCTGTTCTCATGGAAAACCAGTTGCTTCTGCTATCCCCTATGGCAGCGCCTTGAACTGATGTGATCGCTTGAGTGTCAGTGCTGGTGAGATGGCCAAGGACTGTGCAGCCAAGATAGCCGTGGGCCATGGCAGCCGTACCTTGTGCTGGCTCCAGTGCTGTGGGACTGTGCCCACGCGGTGTGTCAGTGCAAGTATGCTGTTGCTCGTGATACAGTGTGAGCAGATGGCAGTCAGTGTGACTGGAGAGCTGACTGTATTGCTGACTGAGGTAGCCGTGTTGGCTGTAGACTAGCTAGTGTGACTGGCAATTGCTTTTATGAGATCATGACCTGGATTTACAGCTTCAGAGTATCTCTGTGTCTCCAAAAGTTTTGCACAGCTCGTGCTGAAGGGTTTTTTGCCAGTTATTTGCTACTATTTTAATGTCTTCACTGCCTAGAAATCCCTCATTTTGTTGAGGTCCTCATTGAGTATGTCCTCTGGATCTTCTGGCATCAAGCACTTCATGAGTTCACCCCTTTATTGTTTTTAGTTTCCCTAGTCTATCTTTTTAAAGTTGCTGCTGCTTCTGTAATTTTTTTGCTATTTTTAAAAATGTATAATTGCTTGGGACCACTCTGGTTTTTAATCCTCGTTCTTTTATTTTGTTTCTTCTCTGCTAAATTCTATTTGTAGAGGAAATTGTCATGGTTTTTCTCTTGTGGCCTGTGTATAACTTCCTGCAGTCAGGAAACAAATGGCACCAGTCAATCTTCCCCTGTCAGATCTTGACTCACAGTGTTGGCTGCAAATTGAAATTGAAAAGGATTAGTCTGCACATCTCACTTTAGATGAAGAGGAATGGAAAGGATTTTCTTTCTCTATGTCCTTCCTACTCTTTTGTCTCCTGTCTTGTGTATTTCTTACTGCTGGGTTTGCATATGAATTAGAAAAATAGCATAGCTGGAACTGTGTCATAATACAGTTTGCCATCTGTGACAGACACTGTCTGATAGCCATGTTTGTCATGAGGTATAAAAATAAAAAAGTTCAAGCATACTGTGTGTCTGAGTGGAAAGAGAAGGGTTCTGGAAACATTATTTAGGTGTCATCACTCAGTTTACAGTGAGATAAGGGAGCAGTGGAACTACATTGATGAGAAGTCGAGATATTGACTAGAGGACGTAGTGGGGTGGGTTTTGTTGGGAATATTCATTGAACGGTAACCTTTGATCAGTAACCTCTTCAGGGAATCCTTCAAGACACTACTCATGATATAAAACAAGATTAGAAAACAATTACATTTCTTGCTCTTCGGTCAAGAAATAGCTTACTTCATTTGATAAATAGCTCCCATGATAAATGTTTCCAAGGAAAACAGCCTCTATCTAGTACATTCTTTATATCTTTATGGCATGTGGTCAGAACAAGCGGAATTTTAACATTATCTTTTGGCTCTTATCCACTATATTGTTTTGATTCATCACTAAGCATATCGTCTATTTGGTTAGATATTCTGTTCTGCCATTCTTTTTATTTTGAAATGGAAAATGAAAGGTCATACATGAATATTGGAAGTTTTGGGAAATGAAAAATAAAGGTGTATGCCTCTGGGGTTTTTTTGTTCTGTGTAAGAGAGTTACTTGAAGAAGCAGAAAGTGGTAATTTCTTTGTGCGCAGATAACAGATTTCTTGATTAATTTTCTGCTTTATAAAGACCAAAAAAAAGCTTACAAATGTACCTGTTTGATGACACTATGCAATCAGAAAATGCATTCAAATCTTAACTGAAGGGAAATTCCTGAATAAGCTTTTGCACAGTTTTTCATATTGTTTCGGGGCATTATATGGAAAATAGCCCTGTTTGTTGTGTAGAAAGTGTATGTTTTAATAGGCATCTGCTCAGCGTTTGCACAGTTACAGTTCTGCACTACAACTTCAGGCCTAAATTCTGAATTCAATGGGAGGTATTTGGCTAAAAGTTTAGGCTGTGAATTTTGCATCATTGTACATAAACATGATCTATCACTTAAATATAAAATAATCTTTAATTTGAATGGACTTTTAACAGTATGCATAAATGGGCAGTGTACCTGGAAAAACTGTCTTAATTTTTTTGGTCCGACATATTTTCTTTAATTGTTTTCTGTGTGTACTAATCCTTACTTTATGCTGCATATTAGATACATTGTTTTTTAAAAACTTACTTACTACAAAACGTACATGTGTGTACCTGCCCATTTTACTGATTCTAAGTGATTATAAAGATGTATTAAAATATGATTAAAAGCCTGATTACAGAGACCCTTTTATTAAATTACCAATGAGCGTGCTTAGGTCTATATTTGTAAGTTCCTTTCTAAATGATGTGGATGGAAGCTAAATACTTAACGTGTTATAAAAAATAATAGAAAACGATATATAGAACTAAAGCTGTATAATCAGCATAATACAGCAAGCAAATTAGAACTGTTGAATAAATGTTCTGTTTAATGGGTTGCTCTCTTACAAATGTTCACAGTATGCAGTTTGTTTAAAATTAAATGATAATCTGAGCTTCATAGACACCAGGGTACATAAATAAATCAGTCAATATAGGAATTGCACTGAGCTGTGGAAATACATGAATTTTGCAGATTTTTTAACGGATGGTAGTAACATGCTGGGAGCAATTTTGTGGTAGACAGTTTCAAACAAAACACCAACTGCGGACCTGTTGTCTGGAAACATTGCTCTTTTTGTCAAACATCTTATCTGGAAGGCTCTAAAAGATGTTTCAAACCTCTCAAAACCAGTCTCTTCACTGTCTGCTTTTACGCTGAAATCTGAAGTGTGTATCCAGTGAAGCAATCAATGTATGCAGATTCATAGAGGAAATTAGGTAGACTGGGTCTTAGTCAGGATGATGATGCACTAAATAGGAGATGTGAATCTGTTAGGTAGGGAAGAGGATATATTCATACAATAGTGCATATATGATTAATTAGTATCCTGATCTATGAGGTCCTGTTATATAAAGTCTGGGCAGTGGTATTGCTGCTAGTGTTGGCATATGGCTTTCATAGTGGTGTTTGTGCGGTAACTTAGGAACAAAATGCAATCTGTTTTGCAAAAGAACCTTCCCATAGATGTGATAGGATTTTTGCATGGTTGTTTTTCAACCAGATTGTTTCCCATTCTTGTTTGATAGCAGTAATAGGAACAGTTGCACCACCATCTGTAGAAACAAGTGATGGGTGTATGGCAGTACTTGCATTCAATTCAAACCTGACTGGTAGAGCATATGCTTTTCAGTTGTCAGCTCTGTCTTAGATTATAGTAAGAACTGTCACTTGATACCCAACAACTTTGTTCTTGCTTTTTCTTTTCCTTTGATGATTTCAGCCTAACAGAAAACAACCAATCTTATAGCTGGTAAAGTACTGTCTTCAAGAGCCTGTTCAGTATTTCAGTAACAATGATCAAGTTATTACTGTTGAAGGTATTCAAGGTCTATGGTGGTTGCTTCACAGTCAATTCTCCTCTTTTGTTTCCAGCAAAATATTGAAGCAATACAATAAAATTATTTTGATCCTACAAAATGTGTGCTAAGGGGCCAGTCTAACAGTTTGCTAATAATAGCACACAAATGACTGTGAGCAAGCATTTCTGAGAGCCAGAATCCTCAACAAAAAACAGTAACAACAACAACAAACCATAAAAAGAAGAAGCTTGCAGCCAGCCACTGAGTCAGTGCAGGCTTATCAGATTCCAGCTCTGGCAAGTTGCCAGTAATTAAAATATCAGTTTATTTTAAACTTTACATCGTTCATGAGGGAAACCACAAATGACCTTTCAAATATAAATGAAAAACATGCAAGTGACCTCCTAATGCCTTCTTTTACTCTTTTATTTTTAGAAGAACCATAACATCTCACTGCTTCCTCTCCATGCTCAATGAGAAGACTGCTGTTGTCTGCACTTAGCCTTAGTTGTGGAATTAGTCTCTGGGAAGTAAATTACAGAGTTTAATGGGAGAAATACAGGCAGTAGTTATGAAAAGATTATTATCTATTTAGTTGAAAGCTTTGATTCTACTGGAGGTCCATATCCCATTCCTCAAGCAGCAGCATGAGAATGTGAAAAGAGCTGGGTGTGTCAGACTTTCCATAATGGGGAAACTCTAGATAATATTTACCATCCAGTGACTGAAAACTAAAAATAAGTTCATTACTGGTTCATATTGATGTGTCAAATCTGTGGTTTGATCTTTTTGACATGGCTTTGAGATTTTTCTTTCTGTTTGAGACAGGGAGTGGTTTTGAAATGATGCCTGCCATTACAGGAATAATGTGTCTCCATTCCTCAATTTCCAGAAATAGAAGTGACCTTATTCCTAGTAGACACAGCCTGATGGGCGTAGTGCAGGTGCAGGCTGGTGCAGGGGCAAATTTCTTCCATCCTTGTTCCATACAGCAAGGAGATGGAGAGGATGTTAGTGCAGAACATCACCTCACCATGTGCCTGCAAGAGGGTACCAAGGAGATGTACATGATTTCCTTGATCAGAGTGGCATGAAGGTCTTTCCCATACAAGACAATTTCTCTTTGTGTGAGTCTGCTGGGGCTCCAAGTCGGCCTGTGCACCTGTCTTATAATAAAGTTATGCACTTTTTTTTTTTTTTTNGAATGTTGAGGGCTTTTTCATTTTGGTATTAAAAACCCCAAAACTCTGAGTACATTCTCAGGATTTAAGAACTATTTAGCAATTAGTGTTTTATACGTTTCTTATACATATTTTACATATGGCAGAAGTGAGAAGAATTTGTGAGTGTACTTGCTAAGCAGAGTGACTTTTGAGAATGAGAGATCAGTAATTTTCCCCTAGGACACAGGTAGAGCAGAAACGCAGTAGTTTTCAATATGATTGCTGAGATGTATGAGGCACATACCCTAATTTCAGGTGCTGGACAACAGAATTTTCTGCTTTCTTCTATTTTCATCAGAGGAGAGCATTACCCCTTTCCCCACTGAGTAGCTCCTGCCAGGAAATGGCAGGCACAGCAGAGACTTTTCTGCTTTAAGGACTCACACTGTCTCTGGTGCCTTAAGGGGGGAAAGGAGGCTCCCAGAGGCAGATTGGATGTCTGGGTAGAGGTGGCTGCAGACCCTTGAATTCATCTTTCGTCTGCAACACTGGGGTATGATCTTTCAAAGTGGCCAGCTGCTTTGGGCTTTTCAGGCTCACTTATGCACATGCTAAATAATGTTTTCTATTTCTGGGACACTGATGCAATGCCTACTAAGAAACACTTTCATTTAATACTAAAGCAAAGAGGAAACTAAATCTGTACAAGATTCAGCTTGTAAAGAGTAAGTAAAGAGATGAAGTATACAGATAAAGGAAGACATTCCTAGACAGTCAGAGCATCAACAATATTTAATTTTAGCTTACTTGAGTAAAAGGCCTAAAAATTGAAAAATCACAGTTTTAATTAACAACCCCCCACAAATACCCTAGCTGTTTTGCTCATCTGCGTTCATAGATGTGACAAAAAACCTGACTGTGTAATGTGCTGGAGGTATAGAAAAGGAAGGAGAAACTGAAAACTAGTATTTTCTGTGGCACTTCTGTGGAGTTCCTGACCTGGAGTACTCAAGGCTTAACACAACATTCAATTTGTGTCACTTTCATACAACAAGTAAAAAAGTCTTTGCAAACAGTTTTCTCCATACTTACCACTTTTCTTGATGTTCTCCTTCATATATACCAGCTTAGATTACTTTGAAGTGGTCTGGGGTTTATATCCCATGAGCCTCCTCTCTGTGGCAGCCAAAGGTGGAATAATTTTTATCTAAATCAGAGGTCACTTCTGTATGACTTACCTAAATTCAGAGAGTAAAACAGGAGTGCTGCACTCTTGGGGATGTCTATAGATTTTCATCTCTTAGACTGTCGATAAAAAAGCAAACTTCTCTTGGGACTCTGTTTCTGGTTGCTGTGCCTGGGCACATACCAGAGTGAATGCAAGCATCAGTGTTCTCTTCAGAGGGAAGGACTGCACTGCGTTAGCGATGAGCTTGCCAAGACAGCCAGTGTGCACCCAGAGGTTGTAAGAATACTGTTCTGGGTATCAGCCTAAATCAGAACTTGATTGAGGCTTGTGTAATGTTGTGCATGAAAGATGAATTATTGATCCTTGGACTTACAAATGCAGCTTGTTATCCCAATACAGTTGGTGTGCAATTGGTGTAGATTATGTGCTTGTTTTTTTTTTTTT